>CAUYRH010133752.1:0-70497 GCA_963574655.1 Perodicticus potto
CTCCCTCCTTTCCTTCTTCTCCTTCTTCCTCCCTCCCTCCACTCCCTCCCTCCCTCTCATTCACACAATATTATCTCCATGAAACTGAAATGCCCTAAAACATGATGCATGCTGAGCCTCACACTCAGTCTTCCCCGATAAGTCTGAGGTCCCAGCCTGCTGAGCTCACCGTTGTCCTATGAGGAGAACCTGCAGGCCCACAAGCCCTGCCCCTGGGGCTCTCAGGACCCTTCTGGCGGGAGTTCCCAGGCTAACACAGGACAGGACAGGGCCAGGCAAAGGTGTAACCCCTGAGGGGGGTTTTACATACTGAAGGGAAATTTTCTATTAGAACTACGTTACTACCAAAGGACACTTTGCTGGGCAGAGTACAGAGGAGGCCTGGGTCCTGGAATCCCGAGCTTGAGAACAGAGGGCCCGGCCATGTTTTGGGATCTAATCATGCAAGGGGGTTCACAATAGCTCTTTTCACAGCAGACAAATGCTGCTTGGAGTTTTGTTCCCTTTGCTGCATAAAACTGTCCTCAGGGCTCTGTTCCAAAGACATAATTGGGAAGGAAGAATAAAAGAGTGACAGCCACGTGCTCTGATATGCCCAAAATGCTGTGTGCTCTGCAAACCTAGCATGGGGGGCAGAAAGGTTTCCCCACCTGTGACTGAGACTGGAGGCCACTGGGGGTTTCCTCCTCCAAGTCTGGGAGAAGCACATCGCACGCCCAGTGCCAGGAGCTCCCGGAGTCGCAGGCTCTGTCTTCTCACAGTGAGTCGGCTCCGTCAGATCTCAAAACACACACACAACAT
This sequence comes from Perodicticus potto, assembly GCA_963574655.1. Taxonomy (NCBI): domain Eukaryota; kingdom Metazoa; phylum Chordata; class Mammalia; order Primates; family Lorisidae; genus Perodicticus; species Perodicticus potto. The sequence goes on from CAUYRH010133752.1 coordinate 802, forward strand.
CGACTTTACTCTCTCCATTCCCCTTACTCTCACCTGATGAAATAAAATCATCGGAATTTGGAAACCTTTTTCTCCCCTTTCTGTCCCCATCTTTGAGAGTTGGGGGTAGATCGTCGTTTCATACTATTATATCCTTAGCAATCTTTGGCTCAGACGTGAGTTCAGGGTCAACTAGGTAGCAGGCATTGTGCTAAAAAGAAGGATAAGGCCCATTCCATGATTTTGAAAATCTCTTGGGGGTAAAAATTGTTCACATGAATAGATCATCACAAGACAGTTTCACAAGTCCATTAAAAGGGGTGCACGGGGACTCCCATGCAAAGATCAGGGCGAGAATGGTGGAGTCCATGCAGCCTCATGCAGGGAGTGATGCTTGAGCAGAGTTTTAAAGGATAACAAGAGGGTTGTCAGGTGGGGAATGAAGAAGTAAAGGTCCTAGGGTTAGTGGAACTCCTGGGGCCAAAGCTAGATCAGAACATGGCCCGGCCAGGAGGATGAATACGCGTGGCCTGAGGGGAGGGGTGTGGAAGGAGGATGAAAAGGTTTATGAAAGTCAGGATAAAATTCGGGACACCAGAACCTCCAACCATGCTGCGGTGCCTGGAGTTTTATCCTACCAGAAGTGGGCAGCCTTGAACGGCGCTGTCATGTTCTGTTTTAGAAATGAAACCCTAAATCAAAGAGTATAATCGGACTGGGAAAATGCGAAATTGCTTACAACAGAGTTGGAGAATGTACCCTTCTATTAAAAACAAAATAATCACAAAGAATAAGAGTTGACACAAGGGATCACAGAAAGGTCTCAGGGAGAAGAGATCAGAAGGGTATGGCCAGCTGGGGTCTCTTCTCTCCCCACGCCTTACTGGCCATGGTAGCCGACTGTACACCCCAAATCGGAACCCGAAGAGCCCGTGTCTAAGGCCAGCGCCAGGCTCAGTCAGCACCTCTCAGCAGATCTCTGTCCCTGCCCACTCCAGTGACAACTGGCCCTTCTCACTCCCAGTCCCACTCGCCCCTGCCCATCTCTCCCTTGCCTTTCTGCATTAATTGCTGAGATTCTGTGCCATGGGAGGCTGCTGTTAACAAAAGATTATACCTTTTTACAGGAGGCGGCGATTAAAAAAAGAGATTTTTGTTTTTAAGACAGATGAAAGAAAACCCAAGGAGATGTGTGTTTGACCCTCCAACACATTCCTTCAAGCTTCCCGCTGCCATTCTTCAAGGCGCTTCCAAAGGACGGCTTTATGAATGCAGAATGAAGCCCTCATGCCCGCGCCAGAAGAAAGGGAGGACGGGGCCTTCCCAGACAGCATTTCCTTTATGGCTCCCACCCCTCTCTGCTCCGTGCTGCTGCTGCTGCTGCACTTCAGAGGCCTGCTTGACCTTCTCAAGGTCACTCGGCCCAGCAGGCCCCCTGTGCCTGTCCCCGGGACCAGTGGAGAAGCAGAAAGGGGCAGCTTTTGTTTCCATTCCTCGGCATCTAGCAGTAGAGTCCTTGCCCGGGGAAGAGACACCCGAAGTTCCCAGTGGGGTGGGCCCAGTTAGCTACTCTGGAGCAGTGCCCCTCTCAGTGGAAGGAAGCCTGAAGCCGCCCCCGACCGGCCCCACCTTTGTAGGGAAGACTGGAGAGCTTCAGGGGAGGGAGCGAGCACGGGGAGTGGAAAAGGGTAAGTGGCCATTGTCAAGCCCATTAGGCGCCCTCCTGCTCCCTTCTGCTTCTCAGACAAGGGTCTGATGCTCATACTTGGCAGTCTTGACCACACCTCCCTTCCCAGTTAATACTTGGCCGTGTCTGAGAGTTGCTGGCCGTGATTTCTGTTGGTGTTGCACATCTCCAGTGAGCACGGATGGTGCTGCTCCTCTGTCCTCACAGCTTGGACTGGACAGACAGTGTCTTGGTCCCCTCTGTCTCTGCCACGTCCTTGCTCTGCACGGCACTGACACCCACCACATGCGAGAGGGCCAGGAGCCATAAAGGAAATACTGTCTGTCATTTCTGCAAAATGGGCACATCTTCTCCGGGATGGTGGTGATATGATCCCCCTGGAGCAAACTGTCTGTTTAGAGGAATTGCTCCCCCACCACTGAAAAGTAAAGACAGCTTTGTGGTCAGATGGAATGGAATGACTGTGGACGTGCGTATGATGTCTGCAGGGAAAGAGTGATTTAGGTGAGAATATAAGAAAACAATATTACTAACGATCTTGGGCTTCAGTTAAAATCTGTGTGTGCCCGAACCTATGCGGTTTTGGGCAAGGTATTTAGCATTTTGCAACCCCAGTTTTCTCATCTGCAAAATGGAGATGATATTGGTTTATACCTCACAAGGTTCTTGCAAAGACCTTTTAGCAGCCTCATAGTAAGTGCTCAAAAAGTGGCAATTCTTTTCACCGATAAGCTATTCATTATCTAGTAGAGAGGCACAAGATTACAATTCTACTTGGACTGCTCTTCACCTTTCAGGCATCTAAATGTTATGCATCAAGGCCCTGCTCAAATGTTACTGCCTTCTAGAAGCTTCACCCCACCTACGAGACTCTCCTTTCCATGGAGTTAATTTTCTCTCCTCTTCTGAAGTCTAGGAATTGTATAGCTACCCCTCTCATAGCACTTAGGACTTTCTAACTTACATAATAAGCTTCTTACAGGCAGGACAGGAGTTTGTTCAACTCAGCACATATTCTGCACAAACAAACAACAGAAAGAGAGGCCTTTTGTCTCCCCCTTTTGGCAGGGAGGAATTTTCCAAGAGGCTGCTGGCCATTCCTTGGCCTGGATCATCTCGTCTTGCCGTGTACAGAACACAGAGTGACCCAATGATTAATAACTGGCTTTTAGTTTAGGGGAGGCCTGGAAATGCCCATTAAGGGGGGCATCGAGGCATTGCACATTAATCCTAAACATTTCCCCTTAAACCTAAATGAGATAACTAACTGTTGCATAATTCAATAAGAAACCCTGGCTGGGGGCCGCACCACTTTCACAGTAACCAGTGAATAAGTACCATCCACGAAACTATTAAGTTAATTTAAAATCCTGACAATTTAGCACCACTCTGATGAGATAAGAACCATTTATTAAAAGGCACAGTTCATTAACCCAAATGCTACTGGCACATTTGCTCAGAGAGAGGGGCGAGTCCGAATTGCATCAGGAGGCATCTTCTCTCTCTGCCCAGGAGCCAGCCCTGAGCCTAGCTGCAAGGCCTGGAAGCCCCTTGGGAAAGAGAGTACAGGGAAGTGTTTCTGACCTCCCAACTCCTCTCCATATCCAATCCATGGGGACGGGAGTGACCAGGCAGGATTTGAGTTAGGCAGAAAATCCGTCAAGGTTCAATTGGAGAGTGGAGAATGTACTGGAAGCTTTGTGCCCCCTACCCCCCCACGCACACACACTCCTATGGTGCTGTTCTCTTTCCTGGCATCCCCAAGCTCCTCCCTGGGCCTGAGGAATGTTTCCCACATACATTTTCCATGCTTCGTATTTGTCCTTAGCCACTGAGTGTTTTGAGGCTGCACACTGGGTGCTGCCACGGAACCCTTCGCAACCCCCTGGGCACCAGGGCGTCACGTGCAGCCCTGACACACACTGATAAGCAGAGGACAGCACCAGTGCACAGGGCTGTCTTTTGTGACACTGTTTTTTTTTCTGGCCATGTAACAGATCTGCTTAGGATGAAAACACACTGAATCCCAGGACAGAGACACTGAGTCACCAGAGTCCTCTCCTGAGAACTTCAGCATTTTTCTTCTTTTTTAAAAATTCAGTCTTGTAACCATTCTCTGGAGATCCTTAGGTCACTACAGTGAGCCTGGATCTGGGGCCAATAAAAAAATAAGCCAGTGAGTGCCTAAAGCCAGAGACAGACTTGGCCCTTCTACACTAAAACACAAAAGTTCATGGTGGCTCACGCCTGTAATCCCAGCACCCTAGGAGGCCGAGGCAGGTAGTTCCCTTGAGCTCAGGAGTTGAAGACTAGCCTGAGCAAGAGTGAGACTCTGTCTCTACTACAAATAGAAAAACACTGGCCTGGCATTATGGCTGGCACCTATAGTCCCTGCTACTCAGGAGGCTGAGGCAAGAGGATCACTGGAGCCCAAGAGTTTGAAGTTGCTGTGAGCTATGATGCCTCGGCACCCTATCCAGGGTGACAGAGTAAGACTCTATCTCAAATAAATAAACACATCTATAAAATAAAATAAAATACAAACATTATTCTGTTTCATTCACTGTAAAAAGTAAACTTTCTGAGTGGTTTTCATCAAGCTGAAACCAGACTAAAGATGAATGGATGCCACCATTAATGTTTGCATGGGGAAGGTGGCTTCACCTTCAGAGCTTCAGAGCTATTGAATGCAGAGTTTGCTATGCATGTACCTCTATTGCATTTTCCTAGGGTACATGCAGGAGGAGAGAGAAAGTTTTTATTCCATTTTCAGAGTAATAGACAGTAGTCCCCCCCTTATCTGTGGTTTCAATCACCTAGGGTCAATTGTGGTCCACAGCACAATAAGATATTTTTGAGATAGAAAGACCATATTTACATAAATTTTATTACAATCTGTTGTTATAATTGCTCCATTTCATTTCTAGTTGTTGTTAATCTCTTACTGTGACTAATTTATCAGTTAATCTTTCTCATTGATATGTATCGATAGGAAAAAATATAGTATATTTAGGGTGTGATGCAATCTGAAGTTTCAGACACCAACTGGGGGATTTTAGAATATATAGTCCAAACTATTGCAATAAGTTTTCTCAGGTGGTAAAATAATTTCTTGCATAAATTATTTCACCGAATTCTTAAAATTTCCCAGGGAGACAGGATGTCTGTATGGCCACTATACAAGTAAGTAACTAGAAGATAAATGAGATGTAACAAATGGGTCCAGTTTCTGGTTAGAAGGTGGTTATATTTCATATTTTGGAGGGATGGTATCACTCATGCATTCAGAGCCATCTATTTCTGAGGGAATAAAAGATGATTTTTTTCTCTTTAACTCTGATATTGTTAAGCAATTATCTGCCATTTACCAAACACTATCCTAACTCTTAAAGATATGAAAAGGAAATGAGACAATTTCCAGTCTTTTTACTTGGAAGAAATACACAATAGTCCTTAGTTGGAAGAAATAAACAAATTAACAAGTCAGTTTCAGGAAGTAGTAAGAAGTCACACAGAATACATGGTAGAGAAGGGAGCCCAGTTAAGGAAGATGGAAGAGAGAAGCCACTCTGAGATATGAATTATGGAAAGCAGTTGGCAGCAGAAGATCTGGATGGTGAATGTTCCAGACAGGAGAGATGGCAAATGTGAGGTCTCTGAGGTAAGACCAAACATGGAAGTCTCAGAACCAGAAGGAGGGACAGGGTCAACGGAGCAAAACCATTGAGGATAGTAGGGACACGTGAGGGTCTCTAAGAGGCAGGCAAGGTCCTAAAGGCTTCAGAGAAGTGCAGCTTTCATTCAAAGTATAAAAGCAGAGTAACAAAATCCAAGATACACTTGGAAAGCACGTAGGCTGCTGTGTGTAGGCTGCATTGTAGGAGGCATGAGGCAAAAGATGGGCTGAAAGTGTAGAAGCCACAAAATCCAACAGGAGGCTACTGCAACAGTCCAGGCAAGACACCGTGGTTGCCTTGGATGAAGGCACTGGAGTGAAGGAGCGTACATATGCATTGGAGGTAGACAGATTTTGGAAATAGAATTAATCAGAAATGACAATAGACTTGGTATTAGTGATGAGGAAAAAGGAGTGACTAGGTTAATCCTTAAGTTTTGAGCTCCATCCAGCACTCTGTTGGGGAGTGTGTGCCTGATGGAGCTGTGGGGGGAGGGGACTCCAGAAAGGGAAACAGTCTCCCAGTGGGGTGGAAGGCAGTGGACAAACAAGTTCCATTTGGGACACATATTTCATCAATAGCAGATGTAATCAATTATAAGACATACAGTTAGCTCAAGTCCTCCCAAGAAATGGTGAGGGACACTTTCAATTGTCAGACCAGTCTCTCTTGATCTGAAGGTTTTTGCTCTTCCAACAGATTTGGTGACTTCCCTCTGCCTTAGGCAACATCTCCCATATCTCAACAATAAAACCGTCAGACACAGGCAACATTCCTTTTATCATTGCCTCCATGCTTGTTGTTTTTCAAGATACAACTGTGGTCACTCTTCCACAGACAGAGGTAGGTTCTTCCCTATTATCAATTTTACACCATGCTGTTCTGTTTTCATGCATTTCTGAGTATACAAACATTTTTATTTCAATAGTGAATCATGGCATGATTCAAATGATCACTCTTTGAAGGAATTTCAAATGGCAGTTAACCCTAACACATGTAGTACCAACGATGCCTGCCTCTCAACAAAGAGAAGGAAAGATGATTGCGTCTGTGCGTGTGCAGACAATGGCAACTGTCCCTACCCCCTTGGCAGACAGAGGTGACGAGATGCCATTGGTTGTGGGGTGCATCCCAATTGCAGAGATATAAAAAATGGAGAAAGAGAATGGGTAACAGAATGAATGAAATGACTTATGTTTAAGATGTCTTTATAAATTTGGAGTTCGTGAAAAGATCTGGGTGGACACACCAATTTGGCAATCAGCTGTGTATAGAGGTTATTGGAGACCACAGTACTAGAGGAGATCTCCCAGGATAGTGAGCCATGGAGGAGACGCATGAGGACCATGCCTTGGCAACCCAGCAGATAGAGAGAAGACAGAGCAGGAGACGGAGTATTTAGGGAGGTCGGAAGAAAGAGGGAAGCCAAGGAAGCCAAGAGGAACATTTTCAAAAGGCTAAAAAGGGTCAACCATGTCAAGTGCAGCTGAGAGGTAGATTAAAGATTGGAAACTGACTGTTGTATTTGGCAATATAAAGGTTCCTGATGACCTTGATGAGAGAACTGTCTCAGTGGGGTGGCTGGACCAATGCCAGACTGGGGAGTTGAAGAGTGAGTGTCGAAGAAGTGAAGACAGTAAATAAAGATCAACAGAAAAGGGGAGCAGAAAAAAATGTGTCTGCAGCTGAAGCAAGATGTGAGGTTAAGAGGGGTTGTTGACGTTACAGTTATTTTAAATACGGGAGAAGATTTGCGTGCCGACAGAAACGATCCAGTGGAGAGGAAAAAAGCAGTGATGTAGAAGAAAGAGGAAGATAATTGCAGGGTTGACGTCCTTGAGGGGAGAGAGGCAAGGCCCCAGAGCACAACTCGAGAAGTAGAACTCTAAAATGAGAAGGGATATGTTTCCATTATAACAGGAATGAAGTATGGGTCTACAAAGGAAAGGCGGGTGCATGGAGAGATTTGGTGTCTGGAAGTTGAGCTACTTTCTCATTGCTTCTATTTCCTCGATGAAATATGAGTCAGTCATTAAAAAAAGGAATCAGAAGATTTGGGGAAGATTATCCAAATTTGGGGGAGAGGGGAGAAGATACAGATTAATGCCTCTGAGGAAAGAGAAGCAAACCTTTTAGGAACAAATGGTAGAATTCCTTGGCAGCGGCAAGCACCCATTTGCAATTTGTTACTCTGAGATTTGAAAATGACATCAGACTTTCTTATTATTATTATCATTATTATTATTTTGTCTAGCAATGACTAGCCCTGCAGGTTCAGCATCAGGCAAAGTGAATTAGTAATTTCAAAGAGGCTTAGGAGGTGGCGCCTGTGGCTCAGTGAGTAGGACCATGGCCCCATATACCGAGGGTGGCAGGTTCAAACCTGGCCCCAGCCAAACTGCAACAAAAAAATAGCTGGGCATTGTGGACAGCGCCTGTAGTCCCAGCTACTCAGGAGGCTGAGGCAAGAGACTCTCCTAAGCCCAGGAGCTGGAGGTTGCTATGAACTGTGACGCCATGGCACTGTACCAAGGGCGATAAATTGAGACTCTGTCTCTAAAAAGAAAAAGAAAAGAGGCTTAGGGTTTTTTAGACAAATAAAACAGGAAGAGCACGAGGGTCTGCAAGACTGATTATTAGATTTTAAGACCCAAGCATCTACGACAGTGAGAGGAGCAGTGAAAATGAGAGGAGTGAAAATCGATGAGGTCCGAGGTGCAGGTCATGTCCTGTGACTTCTGGAACAAGGGGGTGGACATGTCTTGGATGAGCCATTGCTCACGCCATTGAGTGTCTCGCTATTCTACGTGGCAGAGACCCAGACACCTCCAGCAGGAAGGAGAGTCTGTTTGTGACTGGACTGTAAGCAAACAACGTCTCTTCTCAGGGAACAGTGACATCCAGGAGGCCTAAGACCTCAGCATGCAGGAGAAGTTGTAAATGGGTTGGCTGGCTTTTCCTTTATGCAGTCTGAAATTTTCATAATGAAATTAAATTACATTTTGACTTCTTTAGTCCCCAAAGCCTAATGAGCACATGCATGCCAGCCATGGGGAGTGTCCCTTATTTTAATCATGAACTTTCTTAAGTCACCACTTAAGTTTCTTTCTCTGCTGAACGGCCCTATTTCCTTGTGACATTCTTCACAGGCCCTATGATAAGACCCTTTGACCATTTCCATTGACCACTTCTGGGGTCCTATAGCAGATGTTATAAACGTTTAATAAGTTTCCTGGTAAAGATTCAATAGCACCCATATAGCCAGAAGATATCTTATTCTGCCTGTAGTTTTAGCCTGGGTTATAGTCTTTGTTTTAACAATTACTTTTTAGACACTAGCATTCTCTTGCAGCTGACCTCCAGTCCTTGGCCATCTCTGACCATCTCCCCATCCCATGTGGACATACCCTTGGTGCAGCCAGTGGGTAGTTGACTCGTCTTATTTGTCAGGTGGTGGTGTTTTCCTAAGCTCCCATTAGCCCATCTTCTAAGGGTATTTACATAATTCTTTATTTTTCCCTTGCTTTCTCAGGGATCTCATCAATCAAACCCCATTTGGCCACTGGGCAGGGAGGATTCTATAACATTTGGTTCTGTTTTCTCTATGACCTTGTTACCTCTTTTGCATAGAGAAGAAATTATTCCCATGGACCGTTCTCTCTGGAATACTTCAGTGTAAGTTGCTGAATATTAGGGATGTTCTTCTCTGTCAGTCTCAATGCTTCTGTCTGAGTATTTGTAACAGAGATCACAATAATTGCTTAATGTAGACCCAGCATCATATCACTGTAGTTGTGATATTTCACGGTGTTGCATCCATAACATTATTTTTGGAATATAATCTATGATCAGGGCTTTGTGAAGCCAAATGTTCCTACCTGTGTAAATCAGTGAAGACCTTGTGTCCAGTTCCTGCTGACTGTCTTTCCAAAGTTGGTACTACAAGAAGCTATGTAAGAGGAACTCCCAGCTCATGGGGAGTGCTATTCTAAGGTGCCGTCTGCACAGGTGTCAATGGTTGAGGAAGACCAACCATTGCATGGATAACTGTCTCTCACGCATCCATAACTAAGAGGCCAAGTGGTGGCCATTAGTCACAGTCTTGGTGAAGCTCCTAGTTTAAAGTAATATATATGTTATACATATCCAGCAGCCTGACTCAAATAATGATGAGGATAATTATGGGGGAATGAAGAAGTTTTTGATGATAAATCCAAAGAAAATCTTTCAGTTTACAATCTCTAACTGCCTCAAATAGAACGTCTTATTCAAATACCCAATGTCCTCAGGGAGGAGGGGGCACCTGGGGCATGAAGGAGTCTAGTGGAAGGCAGAAAAGTGAGCAACCAGTACAGGCACATCAGAATATCCACAATCAGAATGCAAATGTCTCTATTTATTGAATACCTGCCACACATCCACACATCAAGTATAGTCCAAAATTACTTCACTTGTCCTTATAAAAAACATACAGAGAAAAGTGTTATAGCTCCATTTAATGAAGTTGAATAACTTCCTCTTGTCATAACAGTCAACAGAGGGCCCATCAGGGATTCAAAACCTTTCTACCTGTTTTCAAAATCCATGTGTTAGCCAAAGGAAACAATTAAGAAAGACATCCCTGCAGTCTAACTAAACAAACACACTTTCTCAAATACTGCAGGTATCTTGGTGGGAAGAGGTAGAACTAGATGACCTGGGAGCTTAGTCTTTGCCTGGCATGGGAACGCTTCACGTGTGTAAGACCTATAGGATTCTTTACAAAAGGCTAAACACGTTTGGCGTTGGGGATTCTAAGGGTTTTAATCTCTCTGTTCCTGTTTTTGTCTCTTCTCTCTCCATCTGGAAGTTTCTATCTGTCTCCATGCACACTTCTCTTTTTGTTTTCCTGTTTCTGAATGAGGAAGAGGCCAACTGTCAGGGATGGTCAGTATCAGACTCGAGGCCCTTAGAAAGCCCAAACTTACACCCTGAGGGAGGTTAAAGAAAACCAGTTTTAGTCAAAGCTCAAGGTAATAGAAAAGAATAATAATACTTTATTAGAACACATGCCCTAGATTTTCTAAAACATCCTTTACTTTATTAGAACACATGTCCTAGATTTTCTAAAACAGTCTTTATTTCAAATGCTCAGGTCCCTTGTCTGTAAGCCTGTCTAACAGCTTCCAACTCAGTGCATAGGGTTTCTCTGTGAAAAGGGAAACTTCAGATTTCCTTTTCTGGTGTGCAGCCTGGTCATCGGATTCAGAAAAGAAGGGGAGTAGCAACGTGTTCTGTGTCAAAAATGCACCAACACATTTACATCTATTCTGGAACTTCATCACCCAAATCGTGTTATCATTGACAAAACCAAAGCTGAGACGGGATAAATAAATTGTTCAAGGTCACATAACAAGTGGTATAATCAGGATTCAAACAAGGTCCCTCTCGGTCTAAATTCCATCCTTCTGACTGACACTACAGAAATTTAGAACATAGTCGTGGTCCAGGAATAACGATTGCGCATTTGGATGGAAGCTCCTCTGGGGCTTTGTACTTCAGAAAAAGAACATGCTTTTCAGTTCAGGAAATAGGAGCCCCAACGCTGAGTCTTCAAAAAAACTAACGGGAACAGAGACTGAGTTGCCATTGCTTCAAGACCTCTGAGGGGACTTGAAGAGAATTTGGAAAGAAGGGGCAGGTGATGTCCTAATTCTCCGTTCCCTGACAGCCCCATGCTGCAGTACTTTAAGTTTTATGGGCACCCCTTGCAGCTTCCTTGTGCTGTTAGGGGTGGACAAGGAAGCGAGGTACCCACCTTCACCCTGTGACTGCAAAGCAGTATCAGTGTGGAGCCGTGTAAACAGTCAGGCCCCGTACCCAGCATACATCAGGGCGAGCCTCATGAAAATGATGTTTCTGCACATCAAATTGGATGAATTTTAGCAATTTCATGTGGCCCAACCTAACACTAGGATCCTGATCTACACAAAGTTCTCCCACAGAGCATGTGGCCAACAGAGGCTGCTGAGGCACCAGCCATCAATTCCTGTGCAGGAAGCAGAGTCCTATACTAACCTCACTCCACAACTGGCTTCCAAACAGGTGGTGAGCAGCAGAATCAGAGCTGACCTCCTGACAACCACGACCTGCCTCATCACACCTGTCCTCAAATGTCCGGGGACACTGGGTGAGGGGGCTAGGATAAGAGCAGAGGGTTGGGGGTCATCCTAACACTGAGTGTGCTCTGAACTCTGATCTTCTTCTGTCTTCGCATCTGTAAAATTAGACAAATGTAGCAACGTGGTGAGAGTGAACAGAGAGTGCACAGGAGCAGTTAGGGCCACCCTGACCAACCGAGCACACAGCAGGCAGTCAGCAGATTTAAACCACCACTAATGTTGGAGCCTACTCTTTCAGCTTGTTAATCCCTGAGGTCCCCAAACTCACTGCAGGACTGCCCCAGCTCTCGGTATTGAGAGTAATCGCTCCATCTCCGACCACTCTTGCTATCACTGAAGATGAAGTAGCACAGGAGAGGTTCAGAGAGAGATAACTGTTAGCCCCCTGGCTTCTAGCCTGGGATGAAGACCCTGGTAGAAAGCTAAGGATGCCTATTTTTTGTTTGGGGTGCCTGGCGAAGAGGGGCTTTCAAGGGTGCTTAGGATACACAGGCAGATAAAGCCTTGTTCCAGCTGCAACCCGTCTTTGTCAACCATGCTGCACTGCTCATACAGCTTCCAAATGCACATGAATGCTGCTGTGTTTAACCTCATACAAATTATTTAGAAGTGTTACAAAATGGTTAGCAGTTTTCCTTACGTTTTTTCCGATCATTGCATACTAAAAATGTAACTACTTTCATGTGGAAACTCAAGACATTTTTCAAGACTTTTGTTTAGAAATTCTGAGGACTCCCATAGAATGGAAGAAATGTAAAACCAAGAGGAGAAAGACTTGACTTTTGGTCTAAGTGTCCCATTTCTAACTGACTATGGGGCCTCTGCTTCTCCATGCCTCAGTTTCCCCTGAACGAAATAAAAGAATTGGTGATAATAGTATTTCTAGTGATCTTGCCTAAGGAAATAATTATATTATAAAACCAGAATAAGGCCATAATCATAGACTTGTTCACAGAAACATTATTTATAACAAGAAAAAATTACAACATAAATGCCCAAACATAGGGTAATGGTATGGTACATCTACTTGATGTAATATAATGAAACCAATTAAAGTGATATTCACTAATACTATGTAACGACATGGAAAATTGCTTCTGATCTATTCTTAAGAGAAAAAAATCGAAATATGAATGATATGATTATAACTATATAATAAAACCCATAGCTGCGAATAAGAGAAAGAAATCAGAAATACATCGAATGTAATTATTCATGAGTGACTTTAAATCTTCTTAAAGCTACTTTTTATGGTTTCCAAATTAATAAGTATACATTACTTCAACTAAACACAATACATCAATAAGCATCAACTGAGAGTGTTGGGTTAAACACTTTCCAAAGCCATTCGAGTTCTAAAATCCAACACCCGTCATGAAGATTTAAAGATATAAGAGATTCATGAAAGCCCTTTCAGATCCACCCAGCCCTGTACAATTCGAAAGTCTTGTTGTTATTAACTTAGTACCAAGCAAGAACTCGCACGAGGCCACTCACAGAGAAAAGTAGCCACACGAGAAGGAGGCAGATGACACTCACTTGGTGTGAGAAGTCTTCCTGGCCAGAATATTCTTGATGCAACCTTTGGAAGAATGAATTTCACACAGCTTTTTGACATGCAGGCCTCTCTGCCCTTTGTACTGACATAATTGTCAAGCAGATTTTATTGCCATTGTCAAGTGAAGGGCAGACAGATGGCCAGAGCCCAGCTGGGGGACTCGCGACTACTTAGAGTATCAGGGATGCTCCATAGGGAAAGGGGATCTGGGGATGACACGTCTGCAAGAGATCGGGACAGGCAGGAAGGCAAAAAGTGAACCCAAATGACTAATGGGATTTCTCACAGAAAACCCCCAGGAAGTAACTATGATTCAATAATAAAGACAATTAAAAAAAATGCCCTCATCATGGAGAAATGCAAAATAAATAAATAAATACTTGTTGCCTACATAAAAAAAAAAAAAGAAAGAAAACAAAACCCCCAGGAAGCCCATTCACGTGTGCAAAGCTCAAGGGAACTTCAGCTCAAGGAGGGATCAGCCCAGGAAAGTTCGTCGTTGGCCCAAATCACAGGTCGCCCGTCACAATTTATGCCAGAGCAGACACAACTGGCAGGGTATGTCTTTATTTCACCAAGATGGATCACCTCAACCCCACCTGAAAAAGCTGAGGGAGCAAATAAAACAGGGTGAAATAATACAAAACTAGAAGGTGGGCTTAAATCCGGGAGATCTGAGTTTGACCTGTGACCCTGCAAATTATAGTCTATATCCACCTTGGACTACACACATTCCCTCCCCGAGCTTCAGTTTACTCATGTAAAAACTGGGTCAACCCACCCTGGAGGAGTATTAAAGAAAATTAAATGAAGTAACCACGTGAGATACCTGGTACCTCCCGGGCCCTGAGGTGCCTTCTCAGTTTAACACTTGGATTTGAGGCAGCCTGGGAAATAAATCGAAGTGTGTGGTTCCGAATGTCTAGCACAAACCCGTGTGGCACCAAGAAAAATAAATGAGTCAACATGAATTAAATATATATGTCCAAAATTTCTAAGCCATTGGTGTTTGCTCTTATTAGAGCCCCTAAAATCTAGGGCCTGTCAATTGACAAAAAAAGGAAAATTTAAGAGTTCAGATGGGCACAGGGACCCACGACCTGAGTCACGGGTTAGTCCCGAGTCACCCGAAGACGCCTTGGGAAGACTCACACGCAAGCAATAAAATCACAGGGGCCTTAAAAATATGGAGTCAAAAGTAAGAGCAATAAGGCTCAGAGAGATGAAGTGAGCTACTCACAGATGCCAGCTAGTAAATGCCAAAGTTGGTGTTCGGATTTATGTTCCTCCGTTCCCAGCGTAACGTTCCTTTAGCCACATAGGTTTTGACGACTCAAAATATACTTTTCTTTTTTAGAGACAGAGTCTCGCTTTGTCTGACTTGTGACATATGAGACACATTCCCTAGACCTGGAGGCTTGGGGGCATACACCACTCGGGCACCCTGCCACGGTAGGGTCAGCTTCCCCTATAGGAACGTGGCAGAGATACACGTGAAATAATGCTAATACTGATGTCTTGCACTGAGGTCGTGCGGGTTTTTTTGTTTGGTTTGTTTGTTTTGCGGTTTTTGGCCGGGGCTGGGTTTGAACTCGCCACCTCCAGCATATGGGGCCGGCGCCCTACTCCTTTGAGCCACAGGCACCACCCTGAGATTGATTTTTAAAGTCTCGTAAGTCTTTACAGCCTTTTCATTGGGGGAGACAGAGGGAGTTAGGAGGAGGCTGAATGTTTTGCCCAACATCTCACAACCCATCAGTAGTACAAAATAAGCAACTGGCCAGCCCCCTTGATAGGAAGAAAGAGAATTCTCTATGTGACCCCTTTCCACCTGCTCTTCTGAAACACGTCCTATGTGCTGGGAACTGACACGCACAGTTCCAGGCTGAGCTCACCCTCCGAGCTCTTTACTCTGTCTCTCCTGTGGCAGCCACAGCACCATGTCAGGATGCTGGGGCTTAGTGTGTGAAGCAGGAACTTCTCACAGGCTGCTGCCTGGGCCCTGGGAGTCCAAAGATATCAGAATGTGTTTATCTGCCCAGAACTTGAAGCCACTGGGCATTTTTGAAAGATAAATCCAGGCCACCAAAGAACGAATGTGTTACCATCTGGTAGTGGGGAAGGGGCAGAAGAATCAACCAGACTTCATCAACTCCACTGCGCCATTCCCAGGCGGGCAGCTAGAGGCACCAGCCACTTCTCCCTTTACAGTTTTAACTAAAAGGAGCATTCCAGAGGTGAATTAACATTTAAAAAGAATGTAAAAACTCAGAGCTGTTCTAATGATGATTAATGGAGAGCTATGAGGGGGCCATGACCTGCCAGTGTCATTAAACGGATTGGCAGGTTTCTGAGCATTAATTATAAATAGCCACAGGAGTTCTCCTGCTCCACAGAATGATGATAAATCCAAGTCTCAGAGAGAAGAAGAAAGGAAAGCAAAAAGGAGGAAAAGTTTGCATGTGAGTGTCTGCCTGTGTGTTGTAGGGAGAGGGAGAGAGAAAGAGAGAGAAAGAGAGGGAAGGAATGAGATAAATGATAAATTAGACCCTGCCAGTCAATCACATTTTCTAAATGTTTTATGTCCCAAAAGCTATAAAAGCAATATTCCTCTCTGCCCTTATTGGAACCATTTCTGTTCAGCAATCACATCAGTTTCCTTGGGGATTTCTACTGCAATGTGCCATGCCTTTTCTTTTTCTATTTACTTTCCAGCCTACGAGCAAGGAAGGGTCAGAGGTCACATACAAAAGGGCCGGAGAGACCCTCGGTGACCAGGAATGGTGGCAAGCAGGAGTGAGGGGTGCTGGCAGGTGCTGGAGGAGGCCATGTGCAGGGACTCCCTGTTCTGGCTGCCACCCTGGACAAGTAAACAGAAGCAGAAGGGCTGGTGGTTCCCATTCTGGGACAGCCTCAGAGCAAGGTCAGTGCCTAACCAGCAGCAGTGAGAGCTCACCAAAACCTTGGCTGACTTGCTGGTCTGTAAGTGCCATGAGGGCAAGGACTGATTGGTTTTCATCTATTGTATACAATGCTTCATTCCCAGAGCCTACAACAGCCCCTCGTGCATCACTGGCACCTGCAAATGTTTGTTGAATGACGAGGATAGACGAGCTTATCCATGACTAACAACGCCTGTGGGCCTCATTCAGAAGCTGAGGGCAAGGCTGGGAAGCCTGGTTCCGCAGAGCCCCCAGAACATGGACATTCATGTAAGGGACACACCCCTGCTCTCCTTCACACATGGCCTTTGCTGGTCCTGCAGTGATGGGATGCTGGCCTTTCTCCCAGCTGCCCTCAGAGTCACTGCGTCTCCTGGCAGATGAGAGCAGAGAGGTGAAGGGACCGCTCCAAAGCCCCTCAGCCAGCCAGTCCAAGGACCAGACTGAGTCCCTGCTAGTTTTCTCTTCGTGGCATATCCTGCCTCTCTCCTTCTGCCCTTGACTTCCCAACAGGTGGGCCAAGTGATCTGAGCCCCATAGGGGCTGAATACCAGATGAGAGCTGGGCCCGGGGTAGGCAGCTGGCCCTGGGAGCCCTCCAGAAGTGACAAGGTCCCTCCGTACCTTGGCCATTACCCATAGTAGCGAAGAGATGAAGACAGAGGGTGGGCTAGGGAGAGAAATGACAGAGGTCAAGGGAGAAGGGGAGAAAGAAGCGAGGATCGGGAACAAGGGACACTGTGTTTTGTGCGTCCTGCTCCTTTCCAAGGCTTTCCACTGCAAGTCATTATTTCAGCTGATTGGAAAATCGTGGTGAAAGACCTGCTTCTCCGGTACAATTTTCTTCATATCCTATTAGTTGCAATACAATTACAGAGAATACATCAATTCCTGGCCTGCCTGCTGTTGCTGCCAGAGCCGCCTATTAAAAAGCGGCCTTATTAATGGAATTGTACATTGAGGATTAATCGGCTTGTGTTGGCCATTTACATTTCTCATTCCACAAGCACTTTTGTTTGCTTAATAGGCTGAAGGAGGTAGGAAATGACACAACAAAAGCCGCTCCCAATTGCCACACGTATCACTGGTGGATTTAATATCCCTTTCCCTCTTTCATCCTCAAGTGCCACGTTGGGATAAGATTTGGCACATGTCACTAGGGAAAAGCGACGCCAGCCAAACAGCTATTGGTGGGGACAAGGGAAGGAAGGAAGGGCGGAGAGAGCCGTGTGGGCCAAGGGGAGGTCTCGGCGCTGACGGGGAGAAGCACGGACTTTGCTCCTGTTCATGGGGGCGTGGCATGGGGGGTCCAGGCTCAGGAATGCAGGACCCCAGAATGGGCAGGGGAGGGGATGGAGGGCGCCACCCTGCACTCCTGGAACTGTCCTGCTCTCCCCTTGGCCAAGAGTAGCCTCTGTGAGTTGTCCTTCACCCACCTGGCCCCTCATCTACCCATTCCTCTATCACTTCTCTCCCATTGATGCTTTAGGGTTAGTAAATTCCAAATCCCTCTACTACGCCAAGCTACGCACAGTTTGCCATGAAGGACACCAGGTGTGCAGAGGGGGGGAATCACACAGGCCCGACTGGCATTTTACTTTTCTTTGGGCATGGACCAACCCGACAGTGTTAGGGTTCCTTCAGAATTGGGGGGGGATTGAGAGCATCATGGAACCATCCTTGAGTGCACTGGAGTCCAGGAGATAGCTAGCACATGGCTGTCTGTGGCAACATCCTGCCTTGGAGAGGGTGTTCCAGAGAGAGTGCGCCCAGCCCAGCACGTGATGGTAAATCCTCCCTGCAGGGCAGTGATGTGGAAAGTCTAAAAGGGAGCCCTCCCTCATGCTGTCAGCTCTCCAGAGCATGGGCACGATACAGTTAAGCATATGTAGCCCTTCGCTTACCCCTTCATTACAGAAGGTGAAACTCAGTCCCCCCATGTTGGCCTGTAGGGAGTCGCTGGGATAAGAGAGAATGGCACAGACACCCCCAGGGAAAAGTCGTTCAAGCATAATAGACCTCGGGCCTCTTAATCAAATTCTGATCTCAAGAGAACTCAGCCTTCCCGACCTGCAGAGCAGGATGGGTCCTGGGAGGAGGCCGGATAGGTCTGCCCCTGGCTGGGGCTTCTTCCTTAGGAATAGGCGTCACGTGTCCAGTCTGGGCAAGCGACCACCTGCTCCAGGAGGTGTTGCTTATAAAAACCCATCCTTCCAAAGGTGAAGCTTTATTGAATTTGCTTCTCCCCCTCCCCCGCCCCTGCCAAGGAGCCAGGGAGGTCTGTGCCGGTCAGAAATGATGGACAGCTCAGGCATATGAAGCCCAAACCCCTTCCCAGCTCGGGGCTCTGCGGTCACACAGAGGGCTCCCGTCCCCAGGATGATATCGCCACGGCAGCAGAGTCAATGTATGTTGAAGCGCTGTAATATAGTATGACTTTTTGCTTTAATGGAATTTTCCTAGACCACTAGGAAAAAAAGACTCCATTAACCACACTACAAAGGCCTCTACTTATTAGTATTTTAGAACAGTGGCAAAACATTTCTTGAATCTAATTATTGCTGACAAATATGAAAATTGAAATCAAAGTTAAATTTTCAGCTACAGTGCCTCATATGCCAGCCTTCTCTGACTTTGACTATTGTGTCAACACATTTGTGCTTCCAAGAGTTGCAGCAGAAGACCAGTTATTTTCCTACTCCCTTCATACCGCTCCTCTCCCCAACTCCTTCCCAGCCTGGACCCTATGTATTTGGAAGCATTAAATCTGACATTTCATCTTGCTGGCTGGCACTGGGTAACTAACTTTATGTTCACCTGTCGTGGACACAGAAATGAGCTGAGGACGGTGCTGGGGAACCTGCTTCCGGCTCCCACCCCTCTCCTTCTGCCCCCAATCCCAGCCTTCTTTTTTTCAGATAAAAGTCATTTGACTGATTTCAAATTCCTCATGATATCAAGACAGGAAAAAAAAAAAAAAAAGAAAGAAAGAAAGAAAGGGGACTTGTCAACACCTTTCTTTCTTTTCCTCTATTAAGCATACTGTAAAAATCAATCCCTTTTGTCACTTCACTCTGCTTGCGAGAATGTTTAATGGATGTCAAGGGAGCTAATGATCGCTGGTAGAAAATTCATTTTAGATTTGCTATTTATAAAGTACTCAGTACTCAGGTGGGAAATTAACATGAGGCGAGGAGTGGGGCAGGGAGGGGCCGGGCTGGCAGGAGCAAGCTGGGGGCCTGCCAGGCCGGTGGTGGCTTTGTGTAGGTGGCACCCAAAGCGTCAAGGGACAGAAGCCCATGTGCAGAGATGCCATGTGGGATCGTGCAAGAGTCTAGGCTCAGGAAACCCACAGACCTGGGCAAGTTGACCTTTCTGAGCCAAAATTTTCTCAGCAATAAAATAATATCTACAACATCTACCTTACAAGGTTGTCAAAGGATTAAATAAAATATCACACATAAAACATTTACCAGGGCCTGGCACATAGTACTGGTACACGTGTAATAAATGTTAAATGTCTTTCCCCACAGCCCCATGTGGTTAGGAAGATCAGCATGGGGTGAGCTCAGCTGGAAGTGGTTGCTGGTGCTCACACACGGGCCCACCTGCAAACCCAGCCTGGGCCTGACCCAGTGCCTGGGGTGCCTAGGCAATCAGCTCAGCCAGCGGTTCTCAATCTGGAGTGTATATCAAAGTCACCTGGATGGCTACTTAATATGCCGATTGCTGAGATTTGGGGGCCTCATCTTGAGGTTCAGAGCCAGCAGGGCTATGGTGAGGCTCAAGAATGTACATTGGTAACAAGTGCCCAGGGGATGTTGGTGTTGCCGGGCAAGGGCCACACTTCAGAACCACAGAGATACACACCCCAACTGAACTAGCTCCCTGAAATGCTAGTGTGATGCTGTTTCCCAGGCCTGGCCACTCTTCCCCTCCTAGTACCTCCCAGCTTGACAGATGGAACAAGTCTTCCCCTAGCCCTGACCTCAATCCAGGAGAGGACGCAGAATTTTGAAGCAAATCTCTGAATGCTAGTTAATCCCCTCCCAAATTTTACATCACTGGTCAAGCAGAAGAGGCAAGTGCTGAAGTTAATTTTCTGCTTTTCCTCAATGTATACCCAGGCCTCAGTTTTCCCTCCCTGTGTGCAATTGGTTCCTCTGGGGTTCAGATGGGTCAACTTTGCTCCTCCCCACACGAGCACCCGCACCCCAACTCTCAGTCCTACCTGGAACTCCAGCTCAGAGGGCTCTGGTCGGCTCCACCCCTCACCTCTCTTCTAGCTTCTCCTTTTCCTGGGCTTCCCTTGGATGCTTCTCTGTTATATTTGGATTAACTGCAAATCTCCTTTGATTACTCACTCTCTGTTGAAACAGACAACCTGTTGCCACGTGTTTGATTGCTGAATCCCAGGGGAGCGCCTGTCTGTAATGCAGCCAGTTACAGAACACTCAGCGCTGCACACAGGCGTCGAGCTGCTAATTCATTGTCTAAGAAGTTGCTTTCAGTTTCTGATTTTTCAATAATAAGCTTCTCACCAAGCCCTTAAGCTGTGGAAATAAGCCAAAAACTGCTTTTCTGGTCATTTACATAAACATAAGCAGATCAGGAGGAGGGGAATGGCAATAGTGTTACATATTATTCCTAGGGCCCTGGAAGTCCTGGAGTAGACAGACCATCGAGCTTGCAGGTCTGGAAAAGCACAGTGGGAAGTAGGCTGGCTTGCAGGAAACCGGACATCAAGGCAGATGATAAATCCTGAAATTTCTCCTGACGCCCCGACTGCCGCTTGCCGGGCAGGGCAGATATTCTGGGCACCAGCAAATTGTTCTGTCAGCAAGCCGCTCCCTCAGCTGCATCTTGTTAGGGAGATTGTCACTCATTACCTACACCCCTAGAGGGTCTCACCCTCTGATGTGGCATCCTGTCACCTGGGACAGGTAAAGGCAAGGCGCCAGGAAACCTGCCCAGGAGTCAGGGCCCTGGGGGAGGGAACCTCAATCTCTAGGAAGGGTGTAGGTTCAGGGCCTTACCCATAATACATGCTCAATGTTTTGAACTGAGAATTTTCTGGCCTGTGTGCTACTTCCAACCATGATCTATTTCTTCCTCCCTATATTCATTCTCTCTCACCTCCCCAATTCTCTCCTAAGCCCCCCCCAAATATAGGTTTTACAAATAACCCAACAAGCCAGAAATAGAAGCATTCCTTTTTTTCTCCCTGCCAAATCATAAACGTCCTTATTCACATGTAAATAAACAGGCTATTAAAACTCACTTCTACCTTTTAGATACTGATTCCGACCAAGCTATTTCCTTTATGTTCCTAATACTTATGGGCAAAAGGTAGGACACCTGATAGAAAAAGAAAAGATGGCCAAATTAAATTTGAATTTCAAAAAAATAACATTTCTTATTATCATATGTGCTGTACCTAATACAAAATCTTTGTTTATCTGGAATTTAAATTTATCTGGTGTCCTGGATTTTTATTTGCTAAATCTGACAACCCTAGTAAAAAGAACGCATATTTACTTACATCGTAAGTAAATGTATATACATATTTATATGGTTACATACAACCCAGCTTCCTTGGTGTAGAGGGCTTGGTGAGTTTTCCTACAGTAGGTAAGAGTGAGTGGAATGGAGGCTCCTCCCACTAGGCGTGGCCAGACCCTGGCTCTCTTTTAACCCCTCAGTGCCCAGCCCTGGGAATGGCCCTGCCAGCAAGAGCTCCCTCCACTTACTTACACCCCTGACCTCTTTAAGTCAGTGGGTTTCAAACTTTACTGTGAATCACCTGAAGGGCTCTTTCTTTCTTTCTTTCTTTCTTTCTTTCTTTCCTTCCTTTCCTTCCTTTCCTTCCTTTTCTCCCTTCCTTTCCTTCCCTTCCTTTCCTTCCTTCCTTCCTTCCTTCCTTCCTTCCTTCCTTCCTTCCTTCCTTCCTTCCTTCCTTCCTTCCTTCCTTCCTTTCTTTCTTTCTTTCTTTCTTTCTTTCTTTCTGAGGTGGTCTCCAGTCTAGGGTCTCACTATAGCCTCAAACTCTTGGGTTCAAGCAATCTTCCTGTCTCTGCCTTCCAAACAGCTGGGACTACAGGCACACAGCACCACACCTGGCTGATTTGTCTTTTTTTTTTTTTTTTTTAATAGACAGGGACTTGCTATATTTCCCAGCCTGGTCTCAAACTCCTGGCCTCAACCTCCACCATGGCCTCCCCAAATGCTGGGATTACAAGTATAAACCACCATGCCCAGCCCTGAAGGACTTCTTGAAATACAGATTGCTGGGCGTGGCCCTTTGCTTTCCGATTCAGAGACTGACTGTGCTTGAATAGCCAGGATCTAATGCCACAATGTGTCCATAATGCTCCCTGTTTTCCTAGGGCAGGTTAGAATTGGGGTGCCCTCAGAGGCTTAGTGTAAAACCAGTGGGTTAGAGTAGGTTTCAAAACACTTTGGCCCTCCTTTTTGCTTTTTGAATGAATTTCAGATTTACTTTTTAAAAGGTTTTAATTGAAGCAGTATCTGTACATTTTTATGGGGAATGTGACATTCTGTTACATATACAGGACGTGCAATCATCAAGTGGGCATCTTGGGGTATCCGTCACCTGCAGCGTTTACCATTTCTCTGTGTTGGAATCATTTCAAGTCCTCCCCTCCAGCTATTTTGAAATATACAAATATACAATTTCCTCTGTGTTAACTGTAGCCGCCCTACTCTACTGGTATTGTTCTTCTTTGTCTTTCCCTGGCCTTATTATTCCACTGCCCTCAACATAAAAATGAGGATGTAGCATGTGGATCCTGCAGAAAGGGCATTCCCAATAGAGAGCAGCACCACAAAACTATGAAGCTGTGGAAGGGCCTTAGGTGCAGTGCCCTGGGGGACCATGTGGCCAAGTGAGGAGGGGAGTGCTGGAGACAGAGCCAGGGACAGAGGCTGGGTGGCGGGAGACTGTGGCAGGGAGGCCCAGGCGCTAACACCTGTCTTGTCAGGAACCCCCAGGAAACTCTGGCTTTAAATTTTCCAAAATGTTTTGAATGACAGAAGTTTCCACAAACGTGATTCAGTTAAACTTGAAAACTGTATTCCAAGGATGTTTAACGATCCCATTTTACAGATGAGGAAAATAAAGGCTTGGAAAAGTTAATTCCTAAAGTTAGAGTTAATGATAAGACTGGGTCGAGACAAGGATATTGAGTTGCTGTGGAAATCAATAAATATAGCTGATGCAGATATTCTCCTGTAAACTGTGAAGGTAAGACTATCCCTTTGTACTTCCACAAACAATCAATGCAAGAAAGCAGCAGGCAGTGAGCTCTAGTCATGTCTGGGAGATGGTTTTAAATGGCAGGACTGGAAGCAGAAAAAAAGATGAGAAAAAGGTAAGGATAGATCACATTATACTTTTAAAAACCAGAGAAAAGAGAATGGCATAAGGAAGAGTGATTAATACTGCATGGAATCCTCTGGTTCATCAGTTCTTTCCCCCATTACACAAGCAACTAGTTCAGCTCCTTTTTGCTTTCTGATAAAACCAGCCTGCGGGTATAAGGACACACATCCGTGGACCCAGGCATGCATGTGCGCAGACACACACTGTTCTGCTCAGGGAAAACGAAAGCTATCAAATGTAACGCCTTCAACGTCCTGCCACCATGCTTAAAAATTTATCTGCATCCATCCTGTGCCAAGGACAACTAATGGTCTGTTTTTTTCTTTTCCTTTGTCTTTATTGTAGTAAAATATGCATAACATAAAATTCACCATGTTTACCATTTTAAGGGTACAATTCAGTGGCAGGAGTATATTTATGAGGTTGTGTAACTATCACCCCCATCCACTTCCAGAATTTTCTCATGATCCCACATGAAAATTCTATGCCTGGTATCTAACTCCTTGTTCTACCCCTGCTGCCAGCCTCAGATACTCTAGATCAGCGGTTCTCAACCTGTGAGTTGCGACCCACAGAAACTGCATTAAAGAGTCACGGCATTAGGAAGGTTGAGAACCACTGCTCTAGATATTTTGCATTAATAGAATTATACAGTATTTGCCCTTTGAGGCCTGGTTTATTTCACTTAGCATAATTTCGAGATTCATCCATGTTGCAGCGTGTATCGAAATTTCCTTCCTTTTTAAGGCCTACTAACATCCATTGTATGTATATGCTACATTTCATTTATTCGTTATGGATGGACAGTGGACTGTTTTTCTTCAACTACTGTGAATAATGCAGCTGTGAACATCGTTGTAAAAACCTGTCTGAATGGCTCGGCGCCTGTGGCTCAATGGGCTAAGGCGCCAGCCACGTACACCTGAGCTGGTGGGTTCGAATCCAGCCCCGGGCCCGCCAAACAACAATGATGGCTGCAACCAAAAAATGGCCGGGCATTGTGGCAGGTGCCTGTAGTCCCAGCTACTTGGGAAGCAGAGGCAGGAGACTCGCTTGAGCCCAGGAATTGGAGGTTGCTGTGAGCTGTGATGTCACAGCACTCTATCCAAGGTGACAGCTTGAGGCTCTGTCTCAAAAAAAACCTGAGTCCCTTTTTTCAATTCTTGTGGATGTACAGCTATCCAGGAGTGGAACTGCCGGGTCCTATGGTAATTCTATGTTCGGCTCTTTGAGAAACCCCCAAACTGGTAAAGTTGAAAAACCACAGTTAGATGCCACAAAGCAGGTGGCATCTAACTGTGGTTAGAAGTGTGTCCTGTGTCTTGTATCTCTTAATATTCATCCTCCCCCCTTTGCATGGCGATAGGGCCCCTGAATTCATCTGAGTGTGTGGTTACCTGGGCTGGACAGGGAGTTCCCCACGCAAGCTTGCATCCAGACATGGCAATGTGACTACGTTCCAGCCAAGAGGAAGTGAGCAAGGATGCCACTCGAGGCCTCAGGAGCTGCCTGCGGGGGACACTGTGCATTCTGCCCCTTCTTCCTCCTCACTCCCTCATCCCACTGCTTGGCACACAGATGCTGCCACTTGAGACCACAGAGGAAGGCCACCTGCAGCCTGCCCAAAGGACAGAAAGGCCTGGGGCCCCGCGCTCAGGGAACACGTCACCAGCCATGAACAGGTGAAATATAGCATTTCGATTACCAGAGAGAGACAAGCTGTCTTATTTAAGCCACTTTTACTGCATAGTTTTTCTCATTTGCAGCGGGATTCAACTTGAATAGGTATTCTCGAGTACTTTTCTCCTCCCTTACTTTAAAGAGTAATGGAATCAGTCTACCTCCTTCTCTTGGAGAGACTCGTCCCTCTACCTGAGCTCAGGATCTGCCCCCCTTCCATACTCATCCTCCCCAAGGGTCTTCCGCGGCCTTGCTGTGTCCTCTGCCCCTGCACATCAGCATTCACGAAGCCTTTTCCATCTCACAGAAGCAGCAGCAGCATCCTCTCAAACCGCAATCCCCGGCGTCCTTCTGCTTTCTCTTTTATTTTTAATATGGAAAACCTTTTGAAATATCATGCACATTCTCTAACTCCACGTCCTCATCTCTCACCCTGTTCTCCCCAACAGGATAGAAGATATTCTTGTGACTAAGTATAATGTCCCTCGATCCTTTAGAAGCATTTCACACTGCTAATATCCGCACTTTCCCCAAACTGACGTCCTTCGACCTCAATGGCCTCAAGCTCTCCTGATTTCTCGTGTATGTTTTTGGCTGCTCCTTGATAATCCGCTTCCCCTGATTCCTTCTCCCCCCAACCTCTAAGTGCAGTTCTCTGCCCTTATTTTATGTACTTTCTACTCTCTCCTTGGGGAATTAACTGTATCTGTGTTGGGGACTATCTTTGTTGAAGCGCTGATATTTCTCCAGAGTTTATTGAAGGGCTCCTGGTTAACCTATCATGACTCAAATGATGTTCATTACCATCTCCCTAAAACCCATCTCTGAGCCATTCACTCAGAAACCAGATGGCCACTTATACTTCCCTTTATCATTTATCACCCTGTCCCCCTTCATCTGCAAGTCTTAACCCTCTATGTCCGCCACAATTCTCATGTAAGTCCTTGGCTCCCCATCTCTGCAACTCTCATCCCCACAAGGTCATGCCAGGTTGGCTACTCAGCCTCTAGGAGGCGCCCTACCCTCAATTCATTTCTAATACCATAGCTAGGGTGGCACTTCCAGCATATAGCCCTTCAATGTACCCTCTTCCCTCAATATAAAATCTTTAATAGGAACCATTCTAGGTCCAGCCTCTGCCTGCCTGTCTACTTAAACCTCTTGTCTTTCTACCTACCTCCCTCCTCCCCACACCCCTCCCAAATGCATACAGTCTGGCCAATTCAATCCTGAATTCCACGATATCTTGTCCGTATCCTTTGGCACACACGGTTTCCTGTGTAACGCGCATCTCTCCCCTCACCTGGTTAAATACACTTACTCTTATCTCTTTGCCACATTTTCCTTCCAGAACAACACTCTTCTGACCTGAAAAATCTCCCAAATGCTACCATAGCAAACACGACTTGCTTTTATCCCAGCACTTAACACATTAAAATGAATTGTCTGTTTCATTGAGTGTAAGAACTATGTCTGCCTTGTTGTTTATGCCTAGTACACATAGGGTCTGAATAAGTAATTCTGGAATGGATGAAATACAAATGTAAGTAAGAATTTGCCCATATCTTCAGATCTCTTATGTTGCTTTTTTATCATGAATTTTAATGATGTGGAGATGACGCGTCTATATCATTTGGACTTGACACAAAGCTGATAACAGGGTCCAAAAGTAATCTCAATGGACTTAAATATTGGACATAGGCTGTGATAAAATTTCAAGCATTTAAAAGAAACACTTAATGAAATTTAACTGTAAACCAGAATAGGAGAGGTCTTGTGTAATAGATTATTTTCTGAGAGGAAATGTGTATAATCTCAATGTGAGCCAATGGTGTGATATGTCAAAAAAAACCCAAAGAAGCTAACACAGTAATTGAGTGAGCCTATATAATGATAAAGTCCAAAATTTGCTTAGTAATGGTCCATAACCCAGTTTGCCAACCAGTTTACTTGCAGAAGAGTCTGCTCTGATAATACCTTGTAAGCTGATGATTATCAAACTGGATATTTTCAGAATTCTGGTACTGATCAGGATGATTAGTGCTCTAGAAACTAGAGCGGGTGGTCACAGGAAGGAACTACGAATGTCAAGATAAGATAAACGGGGTCCATGATAGTCGTCGCTTGGAAAGGGGATCACACAACATTACTTGTACCTTGATAGTGTTACAGGGCCAAAGTTAGGAGAGTCAAGTTTTTGTCCTACACAGATTCATTAGAATTTCATTTAGTTGCAAGTAACAGAAACCTAATTAATGGACATGTTTTCTGTACAAGGGGTAATGAGTCTCTCCAAAGCAGTACAACTGCTATGTCATCTTGAACCTGAGCTTCTTCTATTAGATTGATTCATACGAAATTGTCTAGACTCAGTGATTTTTGATGTATCAAAACAGCAGATCCATGTGGTTTAACCTAAAAGCTTCCTTCTCTGCCATTCTTGATGTGTGTTCTTTGTTCTGTTTTCACATTGGCTCCTGCACCTCCAGGCAGGGATCCTAGGCTTCCAGTCAAGAACGAACAATGATAAAAACCAAAAAGCACACGCCATCTGAGTGCAATCCTTAAAACACCCCTGCCTGTAATCCTGTGGTTACAGCCTGTTGGCCTGATTACATTACAGGACCATGCCCAAGCTATAAGGGATTCTGGGTGGTGTTATAAATGGCCCATCGCTACCATGAACAAATTTAGAGTGAAGTTTGTAAAGAGAAAGCATAGAATTGATATTGAGGAGGCATCAAAAGTGCCTGCCAGAAGAATAAAGTGTCCTCTTACAAAGTTTGTCAGCTATGAAAAAGAGTTTTCACATCAGTTATTCTTAACTACACCTGCACAACAGAATCACTTGTTGTTCTGTCAAAATAGAAGTGGCCTTGCCTTATTCCAACCTATTCCTGGGCCGCTGCGTATAACAATCTCCAGAGGCAAACCATTTGGGCAGCCAGAATGAGAACCACTCAAGTGGTGAGTGTCTGGTCACTAGAAATCTCTGAAATTTTTGAGTAGGAATTAGTGAACATCATTGAGATAATATTATTGCCTTGGGAGGGGGGCATGTGAAATTCTGTTGACTCTGGAGTCTATAAAAATGCCTTTGGATTTGATGATTGAAATGTTTTGACCTTGGACAAGGCTTTAACTGTGAAAAAGTAATGAAAAAACAATGATAAGGCATTTAGAGCCTTCTATTAAGAAGCTTTCAAGGAAAGGAAAGGAGAAATATATAACAATTAATTAACTCGTATTTGTTTTAAGAATTAGCAAAGTGGTTTATCCAACTATGGAAGTTCCTGTATCTCCAATTGCATTAAGAGAAAAGCTGTCAATTAATCCTTTCCATGTCTGGGCCAAATTTGCTCTGGGCTATACAGGAGGAGAGTTAGATGCCCTAGTGGCCTCCTTTGTGGAAGAAGAAAGAGAGTAGATTTGGAGAAACTGATTAGAAACACTCAACCGCTTCGTCTCCTGCAAGTAAACAGATCTGTCCAGCTACTTTCCTCTTCTGTTAGATTCATCCTTCCTCGTTCCTGTTGTTCCCTCCCACGCCAGCACCCACCCAGATGGGGACAAAGGCTCTTCCCCTCTGCCCCACCCATCTGATCAGTTCACCACTGTAGTGACTATTTTCTGCTCTTGGGTAAGTTTGGCCTGAAATGTTGAGCTACACAAATGCTACTGCTTAGGGGCCTATAACATACTGTTTATCACTGATTCTAGCCTGGAGGCTTTACTAATATGTGAGTTAAAAAAAAAAAAGTTTTGGCAGAAAAGATGAGCTGAATGTGTAACAAGATGACTTCAGAAGGGTACGTTCTGAGGTCAGGCTCTTGCAAACATGGGGAAAAGACACAGGCATAGGATAAGGAAGGGTTGGGTTATTCATACCAACAATATATTACTGCAAGTCAACAGAGTCACATGGCTGCTGAAATGCTCAGTGGGGTCTCAGGCTTTCCTCTACCCACTCCCTTCTTCCCTCTCCCTTCCTCCCATGCATAAATAAGGAGTGTCCCATTTGTCCCAGGTACTGTGGTAGGAGTGCTAGGATTATAAAGGTAAGTATGTCAGTCCCTGCCCTGCTAGAGCCCACGACCTGGTAAGGGGAGGCAGAAATGGAAACAAGTCACCACCCTAACATGCTGTGGATATGAAGAGCAAAAGAAGACCAAAGGCAACAGAAGCGCGTGGAAGGAGGGAGTGAAGGGCATCACAGGGTGCTGAGCCGGAATTTTGTCCTGAATCATAAAAAACATTTTCACAGCAGACAAGGGCAGGGTGAGCCCAAGCACGGGCAGAAGGAACAGTGGGCACCCATGTGCTAAGGGGGGGAAGGACAGTAAACCTGAAGGGTCGAAGGATCAGGGAGGACAGGCAGTCCCCACGTTACAAGCATCTGACTTACATACAACTCATATGTACTAACACGGGCTATTACAGTTAGTCTTCAAGTTACAAAATGGACTAATGTACAACTCGCATTCATGAATGGAGGCTATTACAGGGAAAAGGGAAACATACCTCTTCCAACTTACATAAAACTTCAACTTAAGAACCAACCTACAGAACCTATCTCGTTTGTAACCTGAGGACCTCAGTACCCTGAGTTTGTCACTTGGAATTGGGACCAGGAGAGGTCCCAAAATCTTGTAATTTGTAACTGAGCTTCTCAGAGCACACAGGCAGAAGATGACTTCGACACGAATACAGAGTCGCCAGGATAACTTTAGAGAACAATCGACACCTTTTCTGTGAACGGTCATATAGAAAACAGGTGGAAAACCTTGGCATGTCTAATCTAGTGAAGAGGAGATTCAGGAGAGAAAGGGAAGTTTCAAATATTTGAAAGCAGTTGTGCGGCAGAAAAATGAGACCTGTCCTGTGGGTGGTAGAATTCAGCAGCGATCACGATATTCTACTACTGGGTAGTGTTTACTGAGCACTCACTATGTGCCAGGCGGTATCCAAACACTTTATCCACATTAAGTGACTTAATCCTTATGGCAGCTTTACAAGGTAAGTCCTGTAAGTATCTCTACTTTGTTGAAGAGAAGACTGACTCACCCAGAGGTTGATTCAGCAGCCACAGTTCACAAACTAAGAAGTGGCAGAGCCAGGATCTGGACCTAGACAGTCTGGCCTTGGGGCAATGACCCTTCAGATCCAGAACGAAGGGTTGGGACCTACAAGAAGGCAGACATTTCTCCTTTTCCCACCTCTTCCCCTACCTCCCCTTCCCAACTTCCAGTCAGGTGTCCCAGACTATCTGGAGAGATGGAGTCCCCATTACAGGAGACTAAAGGGGCTGAGGACATATGTGGTTGTGCTGTCAGAGCTCAAAGAGCAGAGTTGAAAGAAAGCATCTGAAGGTCCCGCCAACGCCTGAGCTGACTGTGATTGGTGGGCTGTCCACACAGCACTCCGGGGAGCCAGGTGAGTGTGTGGGTTGCCTGTGAACCTGCACAGTAGCTGGGCTGCACACCTGCCTCTTAGACCTGCTGACTCCATCAGAGAACAAACAAGTTTTCACTCCTGGCTGCACTGTGAGAGCTGCCCTGGCTGGCCAGCTGAGGCCAGCACCACTTCTGCCTGACACACAAAGCTGCAAAACTGCCTTGGAGGTTGTGAGTGTGAACTTTTATCAACCACGAGGAGAGCAATGAAAGCAACATGGTGCCTGGATAACTGATTCCGGGAGACAGGGAAGGAAGACAGGTGGAAGAGAAATGAGGAGGAGAGTGTCTGCTAAGGCTCGCCATTGCTCACCCTTGCTGAGGACTCTCTGATCTGGTTGAACACATACCCTCTTGACTCTCAATCAAATGCCTTCTGAAGTTCTCTCCTAGGAAGCCTTAAGCATGGATCAATTAAGTCATTATTATTCCTTATTCCCCCTCCCTGAAGCCCTGTGACTAATTCTTTCTTCCATTCTAAGGATGCTTTAGAGGTAAATAAATGCACGCATATGCACATACAAATATCCCACAGATGATACAGTATGTGGCGGCTGCACACACACACCACGACATCTTCTGACTCTCTTCCTCCGGCTGCGATGCTGTCTGTATTCTTAGCTTCCTGCAGGCAGAAGCTGGTTCTGAGTATTTTCTTTCAGCACCACTGCCTATCAATAACTATACTCAAAAAGACTATTTGCAGAATTGCCAAATGTTGAACTTGGAATGAAATGTGAAAATCTTTTAGTCCAACTGCTTTATTTTAGAGTGAGAAAACCGAGGCCCCCATAGAGGATGTGCCCTCCCCCCAAGGTCACAGAACATTTTCAGATGGTTTGAGAAGTATATTTTCAATCTGCCTACAGACAGAGCCCTCTTGGAGAGCTCGTAAAGATATCCCTGTGGGGCCCCATCTGAAGAAAGTCTGATTTAACTGGCCTGTGACAGGATCCAGAAATTGATGTTTTTGTAAAGCTCCCCAGATAATGCTATGGTACATCAAGTTTGCAAACCATTGGCTTAGAGAGTATGGCAAACAGGTGTAAATGCAGATTTACATTTGCTGAGGACTTTTCTGATTTCTGAGATGGGGTCAGGAGGTGGATAATTGCTGTAGGCTGCTGAACTTAGAAGAGTCATGGGTCCATGAGAAAGGTAATTAGCTGCTCTTGTGCATGAGTGAAGCTAAGGAAAGCTTCAAGAAATGCAGACAGCAGCCTTCAGGGTGTGGCTCTAGTGCACAGGTGAATATAAGGGAAGCCTTTTTTCCTCTTGGCACATGGACCTCAAGACACAGCTGATGGATGAAAAGAAGGTGAGTGCACAGGAGAACGGTACAATGTCCAAGCATTGTAGAGAGAACAAAATATTCCTTCAGCTAATGATGCCTTCGTGCTACTCCAGCAACCCTAAATCAGGTGTGATGAGAAGGTAGCAAATAAAAGGAGTTCTCCAAAAGGAAGTTATCTTATATCTACCCTGAAATATGAATCCCTCGTGGAGGTCAGATGAACAGCATGCGTCCCACAGAGTAGCTGTCTCAGGCATATTCTTCCCCGGTCTTATCTAAAGTGTTCTCCCTTTATCTTCTTGGCCCTCTAGTTCTGTGCAGGAGGTGGGTAGGCAATGGTAAGAATCAACCAATAATTCAAGTGACATAGGACAGGGGTCACAAGGAAATTAACTCACACCGCCTTTCAGCATCCTGCTTGTAACCAAAGGCACCTCTGATGTCCATGAGGCCCTTTCTGGCAAGGGGGAATGTGGAATAGCAAAGACAACACCTCTGATCTACCATAACACAGAACTAAGAGGTGAGCATCGTTCCCTGGGGCTCCCTGGCTCCAAATAAGGATTGAGGGCTAGTGACATTCTTGCCCTCCCAGCATCGTTTGCACAGGACACCAGAAGCTGTGTCATGAATCTATACCCTAGTTCCTGCGGCTCCTGTTGAGGCTTTAAATTTGGTACAAAGGAGAACAAAATAAGCCAAATTCGGGAGACTGCACTAGATCTTTGGGCTCACCCAGCAGTTTTTAGTCACTGTTGTATTTCCAGAACCCAAACAATGCGAAAATGTAGTAGGTGCTCAGTAAACATGTGCTGGTACATGGACCAATGGAGAAACAAAGAGCTGGCCTGGAGTTAGGGTTTGGTGACAATTTCAAGATGAGCCAATGAAGTACCACTGGTTCCTGAACCAGTGGTTTTCTGACCAGTCTTATATTACCGCAAAGAGCAGTACTCTCATAGAAGCAAACACAAAAAAATCAAATTTAGTAACCGAAGATGTCCTCACGAACAGAGCTGGAGCAAGTGTTTTCCAATATTTGATTTCCGAGCTTGACAGTCTCTCTTGAAATGCTCTCTTCTCAGCCCTGAGAATGTGAATCTTTGTTAGTTTGTTTTGCAGTTTGCAAATGACTTACAGAGTTCTTCTGGCAGGGTTTCTGTTTTTCCTCTTGCAAATAAACAAAAGGCCATTTCTCTAATATGTCTTAAGCAGGAGAGGGTCTGTGATTTTCCCTCATGATTTTGAAAGGAGGAGAAAAGGAGGGGATGATAGAAAGAAGAAGAAGAAAAACAGAAAGAAGCAGAGTAAAGAAGCTGAGGAAAAAGGCAGGAAAGAAGCAAAGATAAATTGGATGCAGGAAATTAGAGTGTCAGGGACACCAAAGAGCTGAAGACTGTGCATCCTGGAGATGCTCACTGGGAAGGGCTGCACTTGCCCAGGGTCTTCTGGGCCCTCCCCTGTCCCACCATGTCCCCATGTCCGCAGGGCTCCTTGTGATCTGGGAAGGCAGACTCCCCTCCTCCTCCTGGGCAAGCCAGCATGTGCACGGCAACCCCTCCGAGCTCGACCTAGATCTGTCAACTGATCAATTACTTTTCCCATAGAGGAGCAGGAAAAATGAAAGGAAGAAACAAAAAGGGAAAGAGAAAAAGGGAAAGTGGAGAAGAGAGAAGCAGGGGAGAGGGGGCAGAATAAGAAAAGGAGAGAGGGAGGGAGAGAGGATGAGAGGAAAGTAGCGGCACTCTCGTGTCTTTTCAATGTAATCAGTAGAATAGCAAGAACAGGCTGAATCCAGGAGAGTGCACACTCACTCACACACAGAAATTCAA
Source organism: Perodicticus potto (assembly GCA_963574655.1). NCBI lineage: Eukaryota > Metazoa > Chordata > Mammalia > Primates > Lorisidae > Perodicticus > Perodicticus potto. The sequence goes on from CAUYRH010133752.1 coordinate 34,466, forward strand.
AGCTGCCAGAGGTCACTGACCTGAATCATCGTCACAGCAGAGCATCTTTCTCCCACCCTTTGCCAGTGGAGGTTAGAGCTGATTTTTGCCACTGAAACACCTACCTCCTCCTCCATGCACCACAGGGCTCCCCTCCACCATCACACCTCTCCCAGGCAGACTCCTCCTTCACACAGGGGTGGAAGCATGCTCCCTGCAAGCTCCTGCTATGGCCCCTCTGCCATCCCCAGTGTCCCTTTCCCATGGAATAAAACATCCTTCACTAGGGCAGAGGGGACGCTGGGAGGACGGCCAGGGGTGGCACCCTCCATTCAATCCTATCCAACCTGTATGCCGTTGACTTCCTTATGTTTGCATGCTTCATTTTTTTATGTTTAACTTGTTTTATTGAATTTCAAATGACTATAGACATAAAGTAAACATGTAAAAAGACAATAGAGCAGAAAGAAAGTAAACTGCATAAATACGGCCGTCTCAGCATGGAGTTCCACTTAGCGCCACATGTTCGGAGTGTTACGAGCATTAATGACTCCTTACAACACCCAGGGGAGTCCCTCTCCAGCCGACTGGGCAGGTGGGGAGACAGGCTCACAGGAGGAGAAGAGTTTTCCCAATGAAACGTAAGGGAAACTGGAGCTCAGATGGACATGGTCCCCACCAAGCTGTGGTCAGGCCACAGCATGGCTTAAAACCTGGAGGCCATGCACGTTGGGTATTTGGAGAGTCTGTAGAACCTCTGTAAGGCTCAGAAAGCAATATCTTTTATTTTTTTTAATCTTTAGCATGCTAGTTTGTAAGCAGATGCAGGCCCTGAGCTCCAAACAGAACCCCTTGGAAAAGAACCAAATCCCGGAACCGTTTGCTCCATCCAAAGTATACGTCCCCCTCACAGCCAGAGCCAGGCAAGTCTCTCCACCATGTGTTTCTTGCACATGCCAGAATCACATGTCCCATGTTGATTCAGAAATTCTGCCACTTCCTGGGATGTTGAACAAGCTCACATCATCCCCAGGGATACACTTTGGCTATAGCCAACCCCAGTTTGTTTGGCCCATGCATGGGGGCACTGGTGGACCGCACACACACAGGCAGCAGGGCCCCAGGGAAGGCAACCAAGGCTGGAGAACCTGAGGCAAGAGACCAACAGGGACGCTTAGAGACACTCTTTGGGACCCCATAATTAATACCAGCACTGCAGAAGCAGCTCACTGAGAGAGAACCGAAGTCAGGGGCCGCTCATCTCAGATGGTAAGAAGGGGTTCTTAGGCTTATATTAGGCTTTCAATAAATCAAAAAAGGAAAAGTCAAGACCAGGGTCGGGCTTTGCTCTTGGTAACGAAAGCTGTGATTTTTAAGAATGGCCTTCAAGTAGCCAGGTCAGAGCTGGGACTCTCCGGCACCTTTAAGCAAATGCCCAGAGGACAGTCACAGTTGGTGTGGTGACCCCAGCAGGAAGGTGGAGGTGAGCAGGATTCCTATTGTCACGCATGCCTTTGCTGCAACATGCCTGGAGTCGACAGCTCCACGCACTTTCCAGGTGGGCAGCTCCTCTGCCCCCGACTTACACTGCCAAGCTTCCAAGTGCCTGCCATGCCTCCATCAGGCCCAGGGGCCTGTTAACCAAACCGAATTTTCCACTTTGCCAGTAAACATTGTCATGGTCTCATCTGCCTCCCTCACATCTCAAAAGCATTGCCCAGATCAGGCTGCTCCTGGCACCAAATGTTTACAGGAATTTGGCTGGTCTGCCCACCGGAGTGGTGCCCACATCCTGAGCGCCCAGCAGAGAGGAGTGTGAACTTAGCCCAGTCTCCTTTTTCTTTTGCTCTGCCGTGTCCGTGTCTCCGGCAAGCAGATAGGTTGATGTGGGATGTGAGGAGATGAGACAAAGTTAGAAAGGTTAGAGAAGAACCCAGCCAGGCTAATCGGAAGGTGTTAAAAGGAACAATAATCCTTCGAAGGAGAAATGGTTGAGTTTCTAGAAAGAGGAAGCTGCAGCAAAGCCAGCCATTCCCTTCCCAGCCTCTCAGTGGCAGAAGGTGGGCGGCGGGTGTGCTGAAAAGGACAGCACCTAATCCTGCTCCCTGGCACCTGTTCCCAGGAAAAAGGTGCCTCTAGTTAATCAACCTTGGTGCATCTTAGGGCCAGAGCCCCAGGAAGCTAATCACCCTCCCTCCGCTGTCACTAATCAGTGCTGACTCCCTTGGAAACTCCCTCCCCCCTAAGCTGGATCATGGCTGCTGGTTGGCTTGGGGTGGGGGAATAGATGAGGGAGCGGCCCACAACCTGCCACTAGCACCAGACACCTTTTCAAGAGGCAGGAAACACAGGAAGTAGCAGCTCTAGGAAGAGCCAGCTTAAAACAAAAACAGAGGAGAAGAAAAAATTGCCTTAGAATGTGCACTGCATCCTAACTAGTCCCACTGGGTCAATGCAATAGGGGTGGATTATTGCAGGCAAGACCCGGGCTGCCTCAGTAATTCTGTAAGTTTGATAAGAGATAGCTGGCAGGCTCCGGCTCTCTTCCCCTGCAAGAGAAAACAGACATCACCTTTGCCGTGTTCGAATGACATGTGGTATGGAGGGTCTTTGGGGGTCATTCTGCCTTAAAATTGGGAAGCCTCATTCTATCCTGACACACTGAAGCCTATTCAGGGCTGAGCAGCACCAATCAGGGCATCACTCCTGTTAGGAAATTCAGGATCTGGTAGAATGTGAGGAGGTTTGAGATATTCCTGCTGCTCCCACCCCCACCCCAGGAGAAAAACAAGACCACAGATCAGATTTCTGCCCTGAAAAAATTTGCACAACCACTTTCTACTCATTTATTCAGGGATGATTCAAAGTATGAGCAAATATTATGCTTCCCTGCGTTTATTCTGATGAAAAAAAACCCTCACGTATGCTAATTTATATGTAAATTCAGTATGGCCCTGGGGCTCCTGGCATGCAGCCAGCGGGGCTGTTGCTGGTGGAAGTTGGGTCACTCTCCAGTTTGATGTTATAGACAGAAGAGACACAGATCTTAGGACAGATGGGAGTTATTGAAGGGTTGGGACCCTCCCTCTCACTACCCTGACCCTTCACTCCACCCCTTGCCTGGTTAGTTTCCGTTTCTGCTGTCAGCTCCACCGACAGAAGCTGTTCCCCTGAAGATGCCTGGCCCTGAACTCGGTTTCCCCACTGCCAGCGTCAGGGCTGTGCTCTCCGTGCACAGAACAAGCCAGGGTGCACACACACACACACACACACACACACACACACACACACACGCTGGGCTCCACGTTACGTAAGACGAATCAATCAAGGATACCTCCAGGCTGACTCCCTTCCCTCCTAACACCCACCAATGCCCCGGGAGAGGAGAGAGCTCCTGAGGCTTGTGCCCCCCGGAATGACGCTGCAGGTGACCTCACAGGTATCCCTACAAGATCCACCACCCTGTCATCCAGTGCAGATCCCCCACACCCCCTTGCCTTCCTCCCTGAGCCCCAGCAAGGGTGCACAGAGTCAATTCCCTCCTGCTCGGCCCCTCTGCCCACCTTACGTGGATCCACACCGCAGCCATGGTGACCTCTGCCACGGGGACAGCAGCCGTCCCCCACGCCTGACCTCAGAGAGGGGTCAGCAGGACTGGAGCGTGGGGACTCAGTAGAGACCACGAGAACTCTGTGCTGCAGAGGGAGCAGAGGACGAGGTGGGGGGCTCCCCATCCGTTTTCAGTCTATCAGATGGAACTTTTCCTCTGGGAATACAACAGCACAGGTGGAGCCTCACAACCCTCCGGAGGGCCTAGAAAGCCCTGCGTTATGACCCAGGGAAAGTTTCGCAGCTGTCTCAATCCCTGTGAGTTCATGCATCTTTATATGAAAGAGGTAAACTAGAGACCCCTAAGGACGGGTGGGCAGGAACGAGCCGGCCAGCAGTAACTCAGCTGCTGGAAGGAACGTCAGACCTGGGACAGGGTGTGGGGGGCTACACAGTGCCACTCATGGACGAGCTGGAGGCAGGTTTCAAATGCAGGGGACACCACACAGGGGCATCAAAGCACACTCAGCTGTAGCCCCAGCGCTCTGGGCTCAGCCGACTAATAAACACAAAATTAGCATTCCACTCCCTTCAACTAAGAAAAGCTTTTTGGAATTTCAGAGCCTCTCTCCCCTCCCCTTTATCTGATTGTTATCCACACCCCCTCCCCACCCCTGCCACAAACACAGCCCGAAACACATTCCAAACTAACATAGTTGCCCACCACTGCTGCAAATTGATGCATCCCTTGAAGCTGAATAGCTGACCACAACCTCACAGGAGGAACCTGATGGGTTCCAGCCTGCGTTTTCCGCGTTTGCTCCTTTTAGAAGCTTGGCAAGTTCACTGGCCGAAATTTAAAGTTTCCTCTCGTAATTTTCTTCCCAGTCGCATAAGCAAACATTAGCAGCCCCACTAGCAACCCCACCGCCCTCCAAATCTGTAATTTTCCCCCGTTCTCGTGTGTGCTCCCGTGTGTGTGTGTGTGTGTGTGTGTGTGTGTGTGTGCAACACAAGAATGTGCATGAAGCCGGGGAGCCTAGCCCGTAACCGCAGACCTAAAAGGAACACGAACCACATTTCATTTATGCATATACATTCCCTCATTCCGGTAGCAGCCAGAATCAAATCAATATTCTCCCCGCCTGGTCGGGAGAATGAAGTCCCAGCCATTCTGTCTGAACGCTCTCTCCTCCACCTGCAAGCCGCGCAGCAGAGCCGGCTCCGGGAGTCTGCGAGTCACAGAAGGCACACTGCACAATTCCTGGGTCTGGCAAATCAACAGCAAGCGCTTACCTTGGAAGAGACACAGAGCGGCCAGCCCCGTGAAGACTGCCCAAGAGATAGAATTGTGCATTTTTGCCTGGAGGGTTCTCATGATTTTTTTTTTCTTCTTCTTTTTCTTCTTCTTTGTCAGATTCGGTTTTTTTTTTTTTCTTTCTTTCCTGGTAGACTGTGTTGCTCTCAAGCTGGTGCAAGGAGATTTAAATCCACTGTTTTGCTGAAGGACACAAGAAAGCCGAGGGTGTGAGAGAGTCTGACTTCTCCGTAATTACCTCCACTCATACTCTGGCACTGAGAGACACATTGTACAATCTGGCCCTGGACAGCCCTCCTACAAGCTGCAATCATTGGTTCTAATCCAAGGATTGACAAGAGCTACAACACACGCGCATAGCACACACGCACTCACACACACACACACACACACACACACACACTCTCAGGAATCATTTACTGGGCAAATCAGGCTAGCTGATTAAAGAGACAGGAGCCTGGAGAGATAGAATGATAAATGCCACTTTGCCCCTTCTATATTACTTTCATTTTTTAAACTGACAGTGTCTGAGCCCCAAGCATCAGAAAATCCCTTTCCCCCTGGCATTCGTTGGCCTTCCGAACTTAGATTCCCTTCGCACTGGAAAAATCCCATAGCCAGGCATGGCTTACGGGAAATTTTAAAGGAACATTTTCATGCTCAGTGAAACTTGCAAAGATGAGTCAAATTTCATTTGCTGGTACCTATTTTCCTCTCTGATGGAAATATCATTCAATGACAGATTTTTTTTTCCTCTCTCTCTCTCATCAACCTTTCCACTTAGTTGCCTTGAAAATAGTAAATAACTTTCTATTTTCTTCTGTCATTCTTGTCTCAGAATATCTATGTTACTGCTATTTTTCATTCATTTTTTAAAAACAGATTTCCTAAGTCAGCCCTGTGCATATGACACCATGAAAAGGGATAAAGTATTTGGGACATAAGAAGAAAGTCTGCAGTCTGAATATGCAGAACCTTCTTTAAAAGAGAACAAGATAGGAGTTCATTCAACCTGCATTCATTAGAAAGAATATCAAAGAATATCATATCATGTTTGTGGTGTTATGAATACAGCCAGGCAGATTTCAATTAGCCAGCTGAGGGACTTTCTGAATGTAAACTTTGCGTGTAGTTATCAGATGTCCTCATTCATCTCCTCGGGGATAGGTAAGAATAAAGGGGGCAACACCTGTGGCTCAAAGGAGTAGGGCGCCAGCCCCAAATGTCAGAGGTGGCAGGTTCAAACCCAGCCCTGGGCAAAAACCATCAAAAAAAAAAAAAAGAAGAAGAAGAAGAAAAACCAGACAGAAATAACTGAATGAATACAATGACCTCTTAAGAGATCTAATTCTAAGGCCTATGAAGTTGACTCCAATTTTTGGCTTCTTATGAGAAGCAAGATCCAGAACGTGAACAAAAATTCTAGATGACATAAACCCTCACAGATCCTTCCCTACCTGGTTGTCACATTCCTACCGCTACTACTGCCACGTCCATACCTGCACACACATTTAAAAAATATTCTTCCAGAATTAACTCCACAGCTAATGTTTATAGTTTCTTGTAACCCTCATAAAAAAGATAATGAATATATTCTCAAACTACGCAGAATAAACGTACTCATTGTCCGCTTGTATTTCTGGGAACAGAAGTGACATGAACACAGCACTGCCCTTCTGCACAAGTGTAACAGGTGCAGTTTGCCATATGCTGTGTGGGGATGGGAGCAGTGCCTTGGAGGGGAGGGGAGTACAGCACCCCCTGGTGGTGTGGGGTACAGCGCCCCTGGACATGGATACAGCGCCCCCTCTCCGGAGGTGTGGGGTACAGCACCCTGGAGCTGTGGGGTATACAGCATCCCTGGAGATGGGTACAGTGCCCCCTGGAGGTGTAGGGTACAGCACCCTAGAGCTGTGGGGTGTACAGCAACCAGGGAGATGTGAGGTACAGTGTTCCCTGGAGGTGAGGATGTACAGCACCCCCTAGAAGGGTGGGGCATGCAGCACCCCCTGGAGGTATGGAGCATCAGTGCCCTCTGCAGGTGAGGGGTGTGGAGCACCGTGCCCGGAGAGGAAGGGGCCTGGCAAATCCCAGTCTCAGTTCCTCATTACCTACCCCATGGGTAGGTCATTTTACCTTGGAGAACTTTGGCTTCTGGTACATAAAAAAAATTACAGAACTGGAATAATTTCTATGGCCCCTTTCAATTTTAAAGGTGTTTTAAGTTAACTGGTGGGTTTTTTTTTTCTTCCATTAAGTTCTAATTCATATGTCTATCAAAATGTCCTTGATTTTGTGAGCTCCCAAGGGAAAAGAATTTTATCTATAGATGAGTCCTTTTGTGCAGCACTCAGCACAGTGACATGTGTAATTAAATGCTTTAGAACAACTGTGACAGCAGGTGATAACAGTACATTACAGAAGGAAAGGTGGCTTCCTTTCACCACATTTCACTTCTCTCCAGAGTAGCGATAAAGACTGTGGGTCGCTGATAAGTCTTAGGTCCCAACCTGGAGAGGCAGAGACGCTAACATTTGTAAATGTCTTCACTCTAAACTACAAATCCTTGCAGTTACCACTTATCATGCACTGGTATGTGTGGCAACAATAAGAAATCAATCATCATGGTTGATATTTATTAACCATTTGCTACATGCCAGGCATAATTCTCAGTGTCTTGTGTGTATTTTTCTCATTAAACCCTCACGACCTCTAAAGTGGTGCTGTTATCACCTCCCATTTTAGCATACTGATGTGGACAAGCTTGTCCATAGCCACATACCTTTAAGGAATGGAGTTAGGATTTAAACTTAAGAATTTGTGTTAGGTCAACCTCAAAAAAAACATCCTATGCTAAATACTGGGAGAGACCCACATAGCTATCAAACATCTTTACACATAACCTTTTAGCTAATTTAATGGCATATGAGATTACAAAATAATGTCTTATGAAACAACACACATGTTGATACAGACAATGTAGAAAACTCCCATAGCAGTGCATGATCAATGGTCATTTTCTATAGTATTTTGTGAAGCCCTGTGGAGATGGTAGTGTTTGTGAAGACTCTGAATCTGAGACAGAAAGGACAGTACTTGGAGCAGAGGATACCATCAATTATCAACTAGAGTTGGAAATACACCAGGTGGATTGGGGTTCTGGAGACCAGTGTGTGGTCTTCCATCTTACTTATCCTGCTGTTTGACAAGATTAAAAAATAATGACCCCTAGCACCAGGTCTAATCCTCAGTAGTTACTCTCTACACAGAGGGAAGGTAACCATGTCTGGTAACTGGCAGGCACAGACCCCTGTCGTCTCCACCCTGAAGTGGTTTGTTACGATGACTCGGGCTGGTCCAAATCCCAGCTCTGCACCTCAGGGCTTTGGGACTTTGGCTGTCATCTCGGCTCCTTGTCTGACATGGGGCTAGCAATTGTGCTTTTATCCCACTGCTAGCGAATCATATATCACAACCATCAACTAGCTGTCATTTATTTTACTGTCTTTGACTGAATTGAGATGGATGTGGCCTAGCATTGTCGCTGGGAGAAGCTATCTGTGCTTGGGATCTGAGACTCCTGGACACAGAGGCTGCCGCATTACTCATTGTGCATTCACTGGGGCAAATATATCCTCAGAGATGACCGAACCAGAAGTCTGATGTGGGCTCTGAATGCCGCTAAATGCTGAACTATCTGGAGAATGATTGCTCCTTCGATGCTTGAATTTACCGCACAGAGTAAAATTTCCCAATAGCCTCCATGTTTCTCAAAAGCACATCGTTAACCTCCCTCTAGTCAAGGCATCTTTTCCTTTTCTTTGTCATGGGGCTCAACACAATGTCACCAATACAGGCCTGTTGGATCATTTAGAAGCTCATTGCTATAATCCAAACAGGCCTGCCCCATGCTTAATGAAACAGGCAACATTAATGGAGTTCCAATTCTTCTTTTCCATTTTCCATTCTAGTCTTGGGAAATATCAGGCTTGGAGATGGGAATCTCTATTGCTGTAACTCTCCCAAAAGTAGGTACATTGGTCTTTCCATTTGGGGGTGGCTTGTGGCTATGGCTAAGGATTTCTCTAACTAGAAGAGGCAATGACTAAAGAACCTCTGATTGGGGGAAGCTGTGATTGGAAGGGGATACTTTGAAATCAATTCCTCCAGCAATCAGAGCGCCTTCCTCTGACTTATAGGCTCAAGCATTTCTTCCCATCAGGTGTCTGTGGAACTCACTTTGCTTCTTGCATTAGCCAGCTTTATGTTATGCACCATTTACTTCCCAGTTCATGGGTCAGCTATTTTGCAGAGGGGGATGAAAGGCCTAAGACAAAATTGATGTCAGGAGAGGGACCTCAAATTCTAGGCAGAATGATATTCTCTGGCTATCCGCACTCCTTGAAGTTAAGAGAACTTTACTACAGAAATGATTCTTTCTGTTTGCAGAAAAGGAATAAGGAAGGGGCATACAAAATAAAGGATAAGGATGGGGAAACAGATGAGGTCTTTAACTTCTGAGGAGAAAGCAGCCAGGATTGCATTTCATAAACCTTTCATCATGTGGCAGCTTGAGATTCTGCACTGCATGAGATGAGCAGGCACAAATAGCTGTAAACTGCCCCGGTGTGCACCTGTCACCTTACCCATCCAGAGACAATAAGTCTAGGAAGGTCACTGTGGGACCTGGCTGCCCCGCTGTCCAAATCCCAGCTGAACCCTGATGGCAGCCCGAGGAGGAGGGACGTGCCATGGCACACACATGGCCCAGGAGGGGGAGGAAGAGGAGGAGGCTGTGTAAGGTGCCCATACGGGAGGGAGGAAAGGGTGAGGAGCCAGTGTTTTTTATTTCTCTCCGCTATTATGGAAAGAGCTGCAGGAGCTTAAATCTAAAGAGCAGAGCTGAAATAATGTTCAGGACTTAACAAAAGTGGCCGTGCTGCCACTCTGCCTTCTGCCCACTGTGGCCGGCCTCTGCCCAGGTACCGTGCGGTGGCTGATCTCACAGGCCTGGGGACGAGGGAGCTGGCCTGCCCTCCCACGTCTGGGGTTGAGAGGGTTCAGCTTTCACTTGCTGTGTCCCTTCAGGGAGGGCAGAAGCCACAGCGGGGAGAAGGCAGTCTCCGGGTTTAAAGGGACTCTCCCTGGAAAGGGCGGCCGCAGCTACCATCTTGGACACCTGCACGAGGCCACTTCTCCTGGGAACAGGATGTTGGAACTGTGCGGCTCTATTTTGAGAATTTAGAGCAACAGATTTCCTGATTGTCTAAACTAACATTAAAATGAAAGTGTAACTCTTAACACCTCAGAAATCAAAGACACAGAGACGTAAGTCCTAAGTTCTATGAAAGGAGAGTTCTCAGTATTTCTTTAACTGAATTATAGGCAAAGGCACCTGGCCTGGATGTCTATAAGTTGTCATCATTGTCTCAAAAAGAAGCAGTACGATACAGTCACGTAACAGAAAGAGTTTAAGTTTTAAAATCCGAAGACCTGGCGTTGAGTTTATTTCTATTCATCAGTGTCTATCCTGTGATACCCAATGTTCTCATCTCATCTCATCCCATCTCTAAAGGGACAGTAATAATATCTCCTTCATAAAGTTATTGTGGATTAATCAAGACGGACCCTGTGCGAGTCCTGGCACAGTGACTAACACACATACACTGGCTCCTGGACTGGTCAGCTTGCTTGAGAAAACAATTCCTTGTGCTGGATAATGTCTATATTCAATAAGAATGTCACACAGTCACTGCCTTCAGGATGATTATTTCCAAAAGTTGTCTCTAGGTTCTGCAGTGGACTGGGTGACTATTGTTTTTGGATGCTCTAAGCACAGTGGGCATCAGCTCCATGTGGTTTGATGGGTACTGCTATGCTTTCGCAATGACAGTGGGCACAGGATGCTGGCCTGGGCAACCAGTTTCTTTCTTTCCAGTTATCTAGGTTTCTTTGGGGAAAAGGAACTGCAATTAGGGGCCATCTCACCTGATACGGGGGAGAACATCTACAAGAAAATGGAACCAATAGAAAGTAGAAGCAAAAGGAGAGGCCATCATTGCCAGTAGGACAGGTGGCACCAGACACTCCCCTCCAGAATTCCTGGTTCCCTTATTTGCTTAAGTTAGTTTGATTGAGTTTCTGTCTCTTGCACCTAAGAGGGTCTGGACTAGAAGTATCCACGTGGAGGGTCCCGAGTAGCTACGTCCTTTCTTCTCTTCTGTTCCTCTGTGACTTCCCCTGCAAATGTCGAGATATTATGTGAAGCTTGAGGGAGAAGAATAACCCAGGCAGAGGTGTCAATAAATGCCCTTTATTTAAAAAAAAATAAGTAGCCAGTTACCAAATTCAAATTAAATTAAAGTCCTGGATGGAGTCACAAAAATGTGCATGAATGAACCAAATCCCTCCTCCTCTAGAGGTCAGGGGACCAAAAGGGGTAAAGGAGTAAACCATCATGTAAGGTGAATGTCTCCTGTGTAAGCATTCTGTATGTCATTTATTTAACCCTTACAGTGTCCCTAGAAGGTGAATACTATCATCTTTAATTTGCAAGACAAGAGGTCAGATAACTTATCCACAGTTGTACAGGTTGTAATTGATATTTCTAGAGCTTAATATGGTAGAATGCGTAATGAATCAAGTCATTCCCCTCGACAAGCTTCCCCTGACCCACTGGATTTGGACAGCTGCCCACCCTGTGCTTCTCCTGGTCCAGCTGGACAGATCATGGGATAGTCATTTAGCTCCATCAGCTTTCATCAGGTCTCACACATAAGCAACTCAGGTGCGCATGGGCCCTAGAGACCTCTTCTTTGCAATCTGCTGTCCATTATGTAGTTGAGCAGAGTGTGGTACAGTGGTTGGAGTCAAGCTGAGACTGAAAGGAAGGTGGAAAGCTTCTTGGGGCACCCAGCACAGACCCATTGACCTGTATTGAGGCTGATGACCTATTTTTCAATAAAACGTCACTACTACTTTCAGCCACTTCTTTCTGTAAACATACGTACTTTGAAGACTTTATAGGGAAGAATAGTCTGGTCTGAGGAAGGATTTATGTATTTTGCAATCATTTAGCCTCATGAAAATGGAACCAACAAAAAGAGAAGTAGAAAGCAAGAGGAGAGGTCTTCATTAATACTGATTAAAAACATGCTCACCTCTGTCAGCTGAATTTGGGGGAAGACTTGGTGGTGAACAGAGTTTGAGGACTTTTTCATCAGTATGCCACACTGTTATTTTACACTGAGAAGTGGTGTCCTTAGAAAGGCAATCACACTCTGAGCTTCATATAAGCAGAACTTGGAATGGAATCACCTCATCTGGATCCCACTCCAAGGTTGTTTTATATATTCCACAATCCATCTGGATGCCACAGTTCAAGGTTTGACTGGAAAACCCCTTGGATAGCCTCCTCACCCCAAGAAATTCACTCCAACTGGTTTTCCCCAAATCATATTTCTTTGTAACTAAAAGTTTCAAGTCTTTAAAAATGCAACCATACCTGGAAGGGATAGACAGATTAAGCTGTTGCCTATCAGTGAAAGGGCAGGGTGAAGGGGTTTCACAAAGCACTGGTAATGAAAGAAAAGATAAGAGTGAGACCAGAAGAGCCTTGGGTCGCTCTACAGGTGGGTATATGGTGTGTGGGGAGAGTAAGGCAGAGGATGAGGATGAAGACCAGAAAGACTGGATTTGCTGGCGATGACCACTGTCTTGGCTTCCTTTATGATTCTGCCTCTTGCTTTCCCAGAGAGGAGATGGGAGATCTAGAAGCAAGAGGGCACAGGGTAATGCCCATGTGTTGCCCCCACTGTAAGCTACACTGATGACTTTTACAAGCATGGGGGAGTGTCGGTGGGAGGTGGCTAGCCTGGGCAACAGTGGCTATTCATCACAGACATTTGATGGATTCTAACCCACAGTAGGATATGGAAGAGACATATAGAGGCTTAAAACCAAATCATGTGTCACACTGAAGAATAATGGTACTTTCTGCTAAGAGTATGTATATATTTTTAATTTCTGAGAGAATTAAGTGCCTATAAAAGGTGTTGAATTGGCAGCCTAGAAAGCTAGAGCCCATGATTTATGCCCAGAAGAAGAAAGAGTGAGATAGTTACCTGAATCATTCTCAAGTGCTGTGAGCCACTCACCCATATCCTTTGCCCTTTGTCTGGCTAACAACTGTGATCCATTGTCCACGGCGGAGGTCCTTCCTGCCATTCTGCATAGGCCTTAGATTAGGATGCTATTAGGGCTACATGGTAGGAAGATCAAGTAAATGAATGCTGAGGTCCTTGGCAGAGAAAGTCTGCAGTGAGCTTCATCTATGGACAGACTGACAACACCAACATGTGGACATTTCTCTCCAACTTGTCTTTCTGTCTTCCAAGTACCTTTGCATACATATTTTCTTTCCTAATTTTCTCCTAAAGTACTTGTTTAGCAATGCTTTTTATTGTCATTTTTGTTTTAGGATGGGAGACTGAGGCACAGAAAATGGTAGCATGTTTGAGCTGGAAGTCATCTTAGAAAAGTGACAGGGCTAAAAATAGCACCCATATTTCCCAGCTTTCAGTGAAGAGAGAAATCCTTAGTCAAAAATGATCAGGCAGCAGTGGACGGGGGTAGAACCCAGGTGTCCCAAGCCCCTACCCTCTTCCTACTGTTCAGGCATCCCTCACCTTTATCTAATACAAAGCACAAAAGAAAACACGCACAGATAATGTGATCACAGTGATACAAACGTTAATAAAAACAGCGCCTGATGGAAGAAGTCTCTCTCCAGATAGATTAGAGGCCAAGAGGCAGAGTAGATAGCGTGGTCACTGAGGTGAGGCAGAACTGGCTTCTTCCCCTATGTTCCCACATAGACACAGCTTTTATTTACAGGACACTAAGCTGGCTGAGCCTCAGATGCCCCATTAGTGAACTGTAGGGAGGAGAAACAAACTCACAGGGGTAAACACAGCACGTATATAAAGCCACTGTAGTCAATAGACTCAAGGTGTATTTCACATGACTTACTAGAAGAGCGTTGCTTTTTTCAATTAAGTAAAGAAATATTTGGGGGGAGTAACTTTTTAAGAAAATAAAAGATTTTCCATTAAAATGTTGATTTTTCTTTTTTGGCTCTAACTTTGATTTCTTTTTTCTTTTTTCTTTTTTTTTTTTTTTGTCTTTTTAAAAATTAAGAGCAGGTTGTTGACCAACTGGAGGAGGTAGCCTTCAGTACATCTTCCTTGCCTTTAGTCAAGGGAGGATTTAAGGAAGCAGCATATGATGACAAAATATATAAAAATTGACTACTAAAACATGGGATAAGCGATCCCAGCTGGAATGTCATGCCCTAGGTCCATCTCATTCAAAAGGGAGGTCTGTCTGTTCATGGGCGAAGAGGAAATTCTGGGGTCCTCATGCACACTTCCTGCCACTGTTAAGAAAACCAGGCACACTTACCTGCTGGTGCAGCCTGCTAGAGCCATCGAAATATCATCGTGCTGCTGCCAAGGCCTCTGTGGGGAAAAGTGGCTTTAACAAGCATGTTTGTGTTTGATGTTATTAGAAATGAAATGTTTGTAGAAATGTCACTGCACAAGTAAGGCACCTACATGGGGCAAGGAAGTGTGGTTCTTAATAAAAGCTGAAAGTACAGCCTCGCTCGCTCACATACACTCTCTCTCCCTCCCTCTTTCTCTTCTGGTTATGTGTTCTCCATTTACAATAGTAGTTCAACCATCAGCACATGTGGAAATGAAAATGCTAGCATCACAGCACAGAAATTTCATGTTTACGTTGCTTGCGTAGGACACAATACTCCCCTTAAAAGTGGCGTAAGTGAGCAGCCGTGAGTGATAAGCACGCTCTAGGGGACCCAGGAGAGCTGCCCCTTCATCCTCACACTGCAGCTACTGATCGCAGATCACGTCCTCACTTCACAAGAGTCTTGGCCACACTAAACAAAATGCCGACTCTTTTTACTTCCTCTAAATATATTAATAGCAGAGAGCTTTCTTGTGTTTCTCTGTCAAGTTGGAGAGACTCAAAGATGTGTATTCATAAATCACGCTATCAACAGCACTTGTTGTGTGCCGGCTCTGTCCAGGCATCGTGAGAAACTCTGTGTCTTATCTAAATGTAGTAACCATTTATCCCTGCCATCCCAGAGGATGGCGTGCATTTTTTTCATTCACTGTATTACTGTTTCAGTACTTATTTCACACCTACTCTGAGAGAGATACTTTCCAACTACTATAAATAGAACTATAGGGATCAATAATTTATTTCCTAAAATTGCTCACAGTTTAAGTGGGAACCTGACCTGTGGTTATAAATATAATGGTTATTTAATTAATCAAGATAAGGAACACTGACACAAAGCAAAAATTCTAGAATCTCAGTGTTTAAAGTAAAGCAATTATTTTGTAAACCCATATTAAGACCCAGATGGGGACAAAGGGGAAAAGCACCAAGGTCCAAACAAGGCAATGGCACAGAGATAGCAGCCCAAGTTGGGTTCTAGAGATGCCTCCTGTATGGTGTTATGTCGGAGGGTGCCTTTCACTGGATACCGACAAATATCAGGGCAGTTTTATTGAACATAATGGGTATTATAAAAAAAAGTGAAGGAGAGCAGGTAGCATTTCCTAAGTGCCAAAGTTATATGGGAGGAAGTAATAGCAGAGTAGAAAGAAACCAGTATTATTTCTCATTCAGTCTAAATCATTACTGATGTTGTGGTTTGGTAAAAATAAATAATACTTAACATCTTAAACTCAAATAGCAGACATGCTTAACATGAGTGAGACCAAGGGTCTTGAGGTGTAGACAAGAGTGGAACAAGGGACCAGGAAGAAAGAAAAAGCTGAGATTGTGTTCTTAGAGAAAGAAAAGGCATAATGACTAATTCTAAATAATTTTAGAAAAATACATTCAGTTCAGTGTGTTAAGGATAAATGGATAATAATGCAGAAAAATTGAAAGACAATGTATAACTTCCAAAGTATTCAGAAGGAATAAAAGAGAAAAAGAGAAATACAGATAATTTTAAAAATATAGCAAAAGTCTGAGAGAATTAAATAAACAATTGCAATGGTAAATAGAAAATAAAGAAAGGCAGATAACTAGAAAACTATTCTCCCATTTTACAGCTCCCAACAAATGTGAGTGTATCAACTTTATTAAAGCATAGAGATTTGCAGATTGGAAAAAGTATAGTTTTAGGCTATTTGTAAAGGTACATACAAAATAAAGCAATATAGAAGTTTTAATAATATGCCTAGAATATAATAACAAAAATAGGTAAATGACATTAATATCAAAGTAAATATAAAACAAGGTGAAAGGATGCACCATGAGGAAAAAATGAAGTATTCGCTTATAGAATAAATAGTATAATCCACAAAGAAGAAATGATAGCCATGGGCTTTAGTTAAACTAAGAAAATGTAAATGCAAAACGAATTGGACAATTCTATAATTGAAATAAAAATATTAATACTACTGCAACTCTTAAAAAATGAAAGCACAAATAGGATTTAAAAAGTAAACAGAGATTTTAATAACAAAATGAACATTCAGAAAATAAGTAAATGAGTAAGACAGATGAAAGGTTAGGCAGATATACAAAGAGACAGACACAGGGAACTTTAAATCCAACAAATAGAAAATGCCCAACCTTTTGAAACATGATGGAAGTTTCACAAATAGAACATCTTCAGTAAAAACAAACAAAAAAAATATATAATTTAACAATCAGAATTTTACAGGCCCCATTCACAGAATGAAACACAATAAACTCAAAAATTAACTAAGAAATAGAGGAAGCTATGTACTTGAAAAGAGAAAAATCTTGGTTTAACAGGGATAAATGAAAATTACAAATATTTATGAAAGAATGAGAACATTACATATAAAATCTCATGGAATATGGCCAGAGGAAATTGATAGCCTTAAAGGACATTGTTAGATAAGAGGAAAATTTAGAAGCAAATTCAACAGGCATATATGTTTGTTAGGGATATTTCTACAAATAACAAATAAACAAATGTATATGTATTATATATTAATATTTTATATAAACTTTTACATTTTTATATTTTCATATTTATTTACATTTTATATTTTATACATATATATTTGTTTTTTTGTTATTTATATATACACATAGTGCCTTAAACAAAGAAAATCAGTTGTTGTTGTTTTGCTTCACCTAAAAAGAAGTCTAGAGGTGAGCAGATTGGCATTGGTTCAGTGCTTCAGTGATTAAGCAATATCATGGCCAATGGCTTTGCAATTCTTTTTATCTTTGCCTGGTCTCTTAAGATGCCAATTGGTTTGCCAGACATTCATCCATATTCCAAGCAGGGGAAAGGAGAATATGAAAGGGTTTATCTGCTTTTGTCTATCTCATTTATCAGGGAAGCAAATATTAGCCCCTCAATAAACAAAATAAACAAACAACAATTAAAAAAAAAAAAAACAGTAGTTCTCCTTGGCCAGAAGCACAGCGATGGTCAACATTGGCTACCAGGGAAACTTGAAAATAAATAGTAAAGTCAATGGAAGCAATGAATAATCATAAAAGAAGAAAGATCTAAAAGAAACAGAAACAGAAAACTTGATCAATAAGAATAAACTGTATTTGAAGAAGACCAATAAAATGGATAAAATTCAGGTTAGTGTGGTCAAAGGAAATATATTATCCAAGCAGCGTTAGAAATAAGAAAAAAGACATGAATTAAATTTTAAATATTGGGAGAATGCCCGGTACAACTTTAAGCCAATATTTTTAAAAATCTAGATGGAATAGAAGATATTTTAGGAATATGGAATTGTCAATATTGATTTAATAGGCAGAAAATGAATATAATAACCATCAAAGTGTATCTATGTGTATATTAAAAGAATATAATGGAGTCTCATAATATACAAAATTGCATACAGTCCAAATTATCTTTTAAAATTTCTTAGGAGTCAAGTACAATCAATTTTTTTTCTCCAACATTGGAAGAGTTCATTGGGTTTACCTTAGATAGATTAAAAATAAAGTAGCTTGTTGAATTTGGTGGCCATGTTGTATGAAAATACATCTTTCATCATTAAAATTATATTCATTTTTATAAAATACACAGGAATGGAAGCCAATAGTAGCATATCTCTCCTGTTATCTTTATTATGATTTGGAAGACTCTAGGATACAGAGTTTTGACTCTGTGTTTACTTCTATAAGAATTTAAATATAATAAAAATGGAATTTTAAATCACTGGGGGTAATAATTGACTATAGAATAGATGGAGCTAGAAAAATGACAACTGTCTATCCAAAAAGGGGTAGGATAGAGGTGAGGGGAGAGAGAGAGTGAGCTTCCTTCTTTTCTTAATCTTTTTTTTCTCAGAAAAAGTTAATTTGAGATGCATGAAGAGTTTAAAGTAAAGAAAAAGATCCTAAAGGTTTGAAGAAAGTATCAGAGAATATGTTTTCAACTTATATATTGGGAAGTTTTTCTAAGAAAGACACAAAACCTAGAATTTATAAAGGAAAAGATTGACAGGTTTTGCTGTACAAAAATTATAAATGTCTGTATGACAAAAGACTCCATAAACAAAGTTAAAAGACAAATGAAAGAAACATCAGTGCAGGGGAATAATACTTCCTGTTACACCCGCCCCTCCCCACCGACCCCGCCCCATCTTGGCAGCAGCCGGGATATCTCTGTTCCTCGCCTCAGAAAACAGATGATGCAGCATAATGCAGAGAACAAAGGAGTCACTTCTCAGTGTTTGAATTTCAAAAGCCCAGGACAAGGCATAGAAAAACTGTGGGGAAAAATATGTTCGTAGCAGTCTCATCTTAGGATTTGATTGTCTTGATTCTCAATCAAGCCTCTATTGGCTTGGGAAGAAGAGGGATTGAGAGGGAAGCCAAGACAGCTGAGAACTCGGTGGGTTCCTGAGAAAGAGATTCTGCCCCAACCCCCTGGCAGGGACTGAGCCTGGCTTTGCAGGGTGTGTGTGTATGGGAGAGGGTGGTGTTCCGGTCACAGACACTCAGAAACAAACAATCTGACTCCTTTTCCAAAGTGGAGCCCATGGAGGAACAGGACCCAGGGTCCCTACTTGCCGTGGGAGTGAAGAGGCGTGGGGATGCCTGTGTGGTGTCTTGGGGCATGACACATTCTTGCAGATGTCCCCCCCATACCCAACACGCACAAAAACAGCAAATCACCCCAGGGCACCCAGTCATGGCCCTGAGCAGAAGGTAAAGTCACCTTGAATGGGGACAAAGGATGATTCAGCTGTAAGTTGAGCAGCAGCGTGAACCAGAGGAAATAGATAGGGTTTCCCTCAGGAAATGGCAGTGTCTGAGGACCAGCTGCCATCAACACCTCTGTCCTCCTGGGTCCCAGGAAACCCGACTCAAGTGAAGGAAAGCCCTGAGGAAGCTTGGTGTAAGGACGGCTTCTGCCACCTAGTGGAAGGGTTGAAGTCAAATTAAGTCAGAGAAAATTCCAGCTTCTGTGAGCTTGGCACCCATGACATTGACACATCATTTGGCACCTGGATTATGTAAGGAGCCTCCACACGTCATGAAGAGACACACAGACCACCTGCTGCAGGCTGACTCTGAGATGGAGACCACTGCACAGGAGGCTGCAGGTCAGGGGTCAGGCCCGTGGGAAGGGGAACGGAGGGAGGAGCCGCAGAATTGGAGCTGTGAAGATGGCCTGGCCACACGTATGCTGGTCCCATGGGGACTTCAGGAGCTCAACAGTCCCATCTGGATTATCATATACAGGGCCGAATGTCCAAGCAGCTACACCTCCCTCCCATTCCATTACTGAATGCAGTCAGAGCAGAGTGATTTGGGGTGAGGGGGCTCTCAGCAAGGCGGGTGACCCTGAGGGGTTGGCACAGCCCCCAGCTGGGCAGCCTCTACACCCACGAACACCCCTATAGAAAGACAGGCAAATGATGGGCAATACATAGAAAGACAAACAAATAAATAAACACTTAAGAATATATTTGGGCTTACTAATAAGGGGAGATCTTTGATGTTAAACAATAATGAAATTCTCTACTCTGCCTTCTGCCATGGATTGGCAATATTTAAAAAAAAATATTGATCGGCTCGGCGCCCATAGCTCAGTGAGTTGAGCGCCGGCCACATACACCAAGGCTGGCAGGTTTGAGCCTGGCCCTGGCCTGCTAAACAGCAATGACAACTGCAACCAAAAAATAGTCTGGCATTTTGGCAGGTGCCTATATTCCCAGTTACTTGGGAGGCTGAGACAAGAGAATCGCTTAGGCCCAAGAGTTTGAGGTTGCTGTGAGCTGTGATGCCACAAACTCTACGGAGGGCAACATGGTGATAATATAAATAATAATTATAAATATATTGATAATGTCAAGAATTTGGGAGGATAAAAGAACATTTTACACACTGTCGCGCGGTGTCAACTACATTTTAGGTGCGCGTCCCTTTGACTCAACAGTTCTCTTCCTGGTCCTCTACTTTGGAGAAATATGCAGAGACATGCAGAACCATGTGTTTACTTTAGGCTGGCTGTAACCATGACAATGAGGACTACTTAGATGTCCACAAGAAGAGATATGTTTAAAGTACGTTTCTGTTCTTCCACCATATAGAATGATGCCCAGCTGTTGAGAATAATGAATGTAGCTATAAGTATTATGGCTTCGGGCAGTGATTTTGAACAAGTATGCCAAGGCGCACTGGTGTGCCATGAGAGGATCTTAGGTGTACCACGAACACTTTTATATTTTTTTTAATTTTTTTTTTTTTTTTTTTGTAGAGACAAGAGTCTCACTTTTTTCAGTAGAGGGCCACGGCATCACACAGCTCATAGCAACCTCCAACTCCTGGGCTTAGGCGATTCTCTTGCCTCAGCCTCCTGAGTAGCTGGGACTACAGGCACCTGCCACCACGCCTGGCTATTTTTTTCTTGCAGTTTGGCCAGGGCCAGGTTTGAACCCTCCACCCTCAGCATATGGGGCCGGCGCCGTGCCCACTGAGCCACAGGTGCCACCTGAGCATTTTAAAAGATAATTAATGAAATTATTTTCAAAAGAAGTTCAAAGCACAGAAAGTATACTCTTTTTTTCACTCTGTTTTTTGATCAACATAATTTAAGCTTGCCACAGAAGCTTAACTATAGGTTCGAGTATGCTGCAAGATAAAAAAGGTTGAAAAACGCTGGCATAGGGTGTGCTTCCTAACATGGAAATACTGCCAAGTCTACATAAAAAGATCAAAGAACAATAGATACAGTATCCCTTTTATTGATAAAAGATAAATGTACAAGGGTGGTGCCTGTGGCTCAGTGAGTAGGATGCTGGCCCGATATACCAAAAGTGGTGCGTTCAAACCCAGCCCCTGCCAAAGTGCAACAACAACAACAACAACAAAAAAGACAAATGTACAGCTTTATTGAGGGGGATAGAGGTGAATCGCCAGGCAGATAGTGGTAAAGAGGGATTTTCGTATTTTACTTTGTATATTTCTGTGTTCATTATTTGAAAATATGGTCATGACCTCTCTGTATAGATTTGAGATGTTTGCATGAAAAAAATAAGCAGAAAATATTTCACTTTCCTTTGAATTGTTTTTCCTTAAAAAAATCATGCTGAGTTTTGTATGATTTAATGCCCTCTGCACTTGTTCCCAGCTCCTGACCCTTTAGGGAGCCTGAAAACAGCATAGAAGGTGAAATCCACTTTCCTTATTTGCCCTCAAGGAAGCGTCCCCTGGCTGCTGGGGAAGGCAGGGCAGGTGGATGGCAGGGGTGTGCCATGGAGACAGGGGAAGGAAGGTGACCAGGAGCTGTGGGACTGTCCCCAGAAAAACTGTGGGCCTGTTGGATGTGAAAGAGAAAAGAAACAAACCAACAAAGGCCCTTAGTGGAGCAGTTTGGAGTCATCCACATCTTCCCACTTAGGAGTCTGCCCTTTGTCAGGATTTCTTTAGCAATACGTCTGTGTCTCCCTTCAACACCAAAGCCATCTCCCAAAGGACAGAGTTTGTTTTAACCTGCTGCTTCCTCCAGCAAGTAAGAAATACACTAATTTTGTGAATGGTTCCATCGCTCCCAACATTGCCTTTGTTAGCTGAACTCCCCAGCATGCCGGGTGCCACTCACTGATGTCGGAGAGAGACAAGGGGTTCCTCCACTTAAAGCACCTGCTGTAAGGCCGCACAAAGAAGCAACTGCCATTCTTAATGACATTGTGTGTCTGCTGCACTGAATTCATTCTGAGCAGTTTTATAAAAGGGATGTTTCTGTAAGATGAGATGGTGGCTCTCTGATCTCCAGTAAGGGGACACTTGCTAAAGGAGCTCAGTGTGAGAGACAGCAGGTGTGTGAGGAAGTCGGCATGGGTCCTGCGTGGACAGGACGCCTTGCGGGAACTCTTTGAGGCATGAATTGGGAATCACATGAGTGGGAGAAAGAGAGGAGGAGATGAACAAAGAGACATTTTGCTGAGCTTTAGCGAAAAGCCAACAGCGGAACCCAGAACAGGACAAGGAAGGAAAGCCGGGGCGAAAGGGCCAGCTCGGACAGCACAGCGGACTATACCGGAGGAAGGGGGTGGGGGGACTCGTAAACCACTGGGGAGAGGGTTAGCCCCAGCATGGCTCCTCGGAATAACAAGAAGATATGTGTGATTGACAGGCCAAGATGAGGCACCCAAAAGGTGATTGGGCCCTCGGAGCAAAGCCCGGGCTAGTTTGGAGCATAAAGCTTGTTGGGTGAATCTTACCAAACAAACCCACACCGCACCGGCTGGCTGGATACACCTGTGGTTTCATTCAGAGTTGCTGCATCAGGCCCTTCCCATGCTCAGAAGCTCCCTGAGAGTATTCTTGGCTGCTCCTGGAAAATCCCTGACTCTCCTGGACGTTCTGTGCAATTCAGTAATTGCGCCTTCTCTTAATCACTGAAACTCTGGTAGCTGGGGAAAGACAATATTTTTACACGGGCCATTTCCTGACAACCGTGTTCCAGGTACCAGGAGACTGCTTGAGGCTTCCAAGATGCTTTCAGCTGCACAGACAGTGGCCTCTTTCTCAGACTCCTCCTTCTCTGCGCTCCTCCTCCCGAAGGAAAGCTCCCCGAGGGCAGGGATATTTGGGACTTGTTACTGCCCTCCAGTTGCTAACACAGTATTTGGAAAGGAGTCGGTGTTTTTTTTCTTTCAATTTCTCTGCACTTTATTTATTCTGTTTCCCCAGGCAAAAATGGCCTCCTTCACGAAGGTTATCAGTGACAGCCATGTGTTCACATGGACCATGTCATGCCAATCTCTTTTTTCATAGCTTCTCTATGACCATCGTCACTCTCATCAAACATTTTGGAATAGAGTTATAATCCTAAATTGTATTATATCCGTGACTTCTTATGTCACGCGGGGTCTTCTGCTCTGTGATAACTATTGGACCCAACTGGAGTCACTTAGCCTCGTTCAGCCTCTTTCCTCGCCTGGAACATGAAAAGAAAATTACAAATCTCACAGGATTTTTGCTAAGATTAAAAGAAATAGCACACGAGTGATGGACAGAGGGGAGGAAGTTGGGCACATCAGCTAACTTTCCATTCCCCGGATTAGGGCCGCGTTGTGGGAACACATCCGCCTCACACAGGGGCTGGATTCCAAGCAGAAGCATTGTGGAATTAACAGAATTTCCGGTTTAAGAGGGGCTTAAAGCGTGCGTACTTCAGTGGATTTCAAACTGTTTTTATTCTTTTATATATATTTTTTAATTTTTTTTTTATTAAATCATAGCTGTGTACATTAATGCAATCATGGGGTACAATGTGCTGGTTTCATAAACAATCTGAAATAGTTTCATCAAACTGGTTAACATAGCCTTCATGGCATTTTCTTAGTTATTTATTATTTTATATCTTGACATAAGATGTGAATTATGTGTGGGCGCATCCTGAAACTTTTTATTCTTTTCTATTCTATTATTTAAAAAATAAAAACGCTGACCAGGTCCCAAGTAAGTTGCTTTCGTGACCAATAATGTCACGACTTTCATTTAGAAAAAGGGCGATCTGATTCCAGGTCAACCAGCCGGAGCTTCTGCATAACTTCTAGGCATCGCCCAGCTCTGCACCCATCCACTTAGATAAGAAATACCTGCCACCAGGTAGTGTACCAAGTCCAAGGTACTTGGTGTAAAGTGATGCTGTCAGAGTGCATGTCCCACACAGCTGCATGTGTGTGCCAGGCAGCATGCAGGCAGCCCGCTCCTCACCCCTGGAGGAGATTTTTATTTGGGCCTTTCGATTATGCATGCCTCTTTGGTGAGGGATCTGCCTAAATGAAGTGGCTGCAGCGGGAATACCCATGAATTCTTCATAAGTGCGGGCGAGGGAACGCCCCCAGACTTAACTCCACTATGCCTTCCAGATGGGATCTTCATCATTCCTCATGCCCTCACACTCGCACACTCTGCTGGGATGTGTGTAAGTAATTGGGGTATATCCATCACTGCCAATGTGTCTTGCTAGCCTAGGACTGGGAGCTGCTCTATGCTGGGAAACTGGGCAGAGAAGGCGGGCTTCAGGTTCTCTGTAGGGAAGGGACTCCCAGGAGGTCTTGGAGACAGAGGTGCCCATTTCTACCAGATCAGGAGAGAAGAAATCCTTCCAGCAAACACATTCTGCCTCCACAAAACGTAACCCGACCTAATCTCCAAAACATGCCTTAAGCCCTGCATGAGGAAAGGTCAGAGGTTCAGTGGTCTTCTGCTGCAGTGATTCATTTTAATTTTCCTTCCTAGTTAAGAGTGCCTACCATCCATCATCCCATTAAAGGCAGAGGACCCCAGCTGAAGACCCAGAAGTCTAGGTAATTCCCTTTCCCCAGCAGAGACGTGGGCTCCCTGGCTGACTAGTTTGGAGAAAAGCCTTACCCTTTTCTTCCTCATTCAGGGGGACTCTAAAGTTGTGGCTGCTTATAAAAGAGACTTACCTGAAGAAAAGAGAGACAATTTCCCAAGAGTTTTGTTTTGTGACCAGTGCTAAGAAATGCGACCCAGGTGGCTCTCTTATGAATACCTGTTGGGGTGCTAATAAAACAGCAAGGAAGGACGGGACAGGTAAGATGTGACCTAGACTAAGTGACTCAGCCGAAGTTTTGGCAAATGTTCATTTACATATCCAAGAGGATTTTGAGTGGACTCAATTGTGGTGAGTCCATTCAAGAAGATAATATAATGCAATTATATTAACAACTTATTTTGGTCAATACTTTAAGTACTATTCGTGGCAAAGGTGGGGAGCTCTTCTAACTTCTAGCCCTAGAGCAAGCTCAATACAGCCCCCATGAGAGAGGGACAGGCAGCTGTGATTAGATACTTCTAGGGGGAAAAGATGAGCTCTGGAGACCTTGCATTTTCAGACTGCCCACTCTCTGCAGAGTGCTTAATGCTTCCTGGATGGGCACACACAGGATGCAGCCTCAGGCCTCCTGGAACATTTCTAGACTCTGACTTCATTCACCTGTTCTCCAGAGCACAGAGAATTGGTTAAAAATAAAGTCTTCAAAGGGAGCCATCGGATGTCTTGGCAACTTACTAGGATTCATACGCAGTTCTAACAGCCAGCACACCCCGGTGTGGGCAGAGGAGAAGGAAAAGTTTGGCAGGGTAGGGAGATTTTGAAGGGGGCATGTCAGTCAACCAGCGTGATTCCTTCTCCAGTGTGAATCGGACGTCTGCCATCATCTGATGTGTGTTCCAGATGTTCAGCTGGTCCCTTTGCTTGGGGTAGGCTCCTTCCCCTGCCTCCCTCACAGCCTTTTCTTCCCTACACACCATCCTCCTCCTTACACTTTCTTTGTCCAAGTAATTAATACCTGTCCTTCAAGCAAGAACTCAGCTTCTTCCCAGCATGGTGCTGACTACTTACACACTTTGTTGCAATTATCAGTTTCCTGATCTCAATTCCAAAGCTACCTATGACTTTGATCTTAGGGTTTGTCTCTCTTTCGTCCTTGTACATTGTGTGCCTAACTCGGTATATGATTAGTACAAGACAGTGCTGGGAACCTGAATGAATTAAATTTTTCAATAAACCCTATCTTTCATAGGAGACTGACTATGGCATTTTAACCCCACAGAGACATTCTGGGGTGAGTGGAAGTGTGTGTGCGTGCACATGGTGATGTGTGTGTGTGGTGCAGTTATGGGAGAAAGAAAGGCTGTCCTCCTTGGCAGGCAGTGAAGCATCACTGAAAATAAATTTTCCAAATGAAACCTGGAGATGTGTTGACCAACTGTCACCGACAGTGATAAATCTCACTGATAAAACGGAGGCAGTCCTGGGCAAACTGGAGTGATGGTTCTACGTGAGAACACCTGATTCTCCACCTATAAGGCGTCTGTGGCAATCGCGTTCCTAGGTTTTTGTCTCTGAGGCTCTCTGTATTTTAGCTGCACGGGCCAGGCCACCTCTGACTCAGTTTTGGTGGGTGCGAGGCTAACTATGCCTCACTAAGAATTTTCCAATTCATCCGGGCCTAAAGTAGATGTATTTTTGCCATTTTCTTACCCAAGTTCCCTTTCTGAGGCCCACCCTATTTATTCTCTTTTCTTTTCCAGCTCATTGCCCATTCTCTTTTTCTAGCAATTGAACTTGTTGTGATTTTTAAAGGTGAAAATACTAGAGTGGCTGCCTTGGACTCAGAGGCAGAAGCCGTATGTGGAGACTGGCCAAGCTCTTCACCTGACTTTGTGCCATGGCCCTCTGGACCCGAAGGTGAGAGAGGAATAAAGCTCCACTTTGTCTACACTCCTATAATCTGGGGTCTCTGTGTTGCAGAGATTAGCACCTGCCCCAGTGTATCAGCCACACATTATTTTCTATCTACAGAGGTCACGATCATCTACTTTCAGGAAAAGATAAAATCAGAGATTTTCCACCCCAGAGACCCATAGAAACCAACAGTAACAACATCAACTGTCATTTAATGAGCACTTACTTTGCAACAGAGGGGAACCCTGTCAGATGCCCTTAGGGCAAATCATCTCATTTTACCTCCATGCTGACCCTCTTAAGTGAGCTATAATTTCTGTTTTTCATATGAGAAAAATGAAGCTGAGAAATGATGCAATTAATCCAGGTCCACCCTGGACAATGATAACCCAGGTCATATACTCAATGAGCACAAGAATCAAGATTTGAACCTTGACCAGTCTTTCAAACATAAACTAAAAGAAATCCAAGTCCTCTTTCCTAAAATCCTTGACAGTCTTTCAAACATAAACTAAAAGAAATCCAAGTCATCTTTCCTAAAATCCAATTCCTTAGACACAGAAAAGTTAACAAGAGTTTAGAGACACCTCACCCTTCTGCTAGGATCATACGGAGACAAGCTTTTGGCTGCTATGCTCCCAGCCTCCTTGTTATCTCCCCTTGTACATGGGAGTTCCTAAGAACTTTTGGAAGAAACCACAATTCAAAAACTATTTCATGTGTGTGCCCCTCAGACATCCCACCTGTGTGTTTTCCACACACCCACAAGAGTTTTGTGTGTAAATCAAGACCTATTATTCATACAAATAGAGATTTTTAAAGGCACCCTATTTCCTCTTGCTCTTATTCTTAGCAGGAAAGGGATCTATTTCTATTTTGGAGGAAATATTGAAATCATCCATAGTACTAAAATTTCCCCAGATGAATCTACTTTCCCCTATTTTCCCTGTACCCCATTCATATCTGCGTTCTAGTTGTGAACCTCTAGCCTAAAAACACAATGAGCAAACAAACAACAAAATAGAATGTCAATATTTATTGAACACTTACTTTACACAGGCACCATGCCGTGCCATGTGCCATCCAATGCAGTCTCTTAAATATAGCAGTTGGATTTGCATATCTTATCCCCTTTGGTTCTTATAAATGTTCCATGAGAAAGATGTTATGATTATCCCTCATTTTAAAATAAGAAAACGGAGACCTAAGAGAATAATTACAGTAGATCATACAGTAGTAAGTTTCAGAGTCCAAATTCGACCTGGTTCTTGATTCTAAATGCAGACCCTCCTCGATGAGAGCCATCCATAAATTGGTATATAAGGCCTTCACCCACCTGAGACTAACAGCACCTCCTCTCCAGGAAGCTCACTTAGCTCCTTTTCACATGGGACATGCCTTGGATACCTCCATTCATTAGGATGTACAACATACTGTCCTATAATTCTCAATTTCATTATCATGCAGGACACTTCTTTCTCATTCTCAATCCATCAATTTCCTCTTGTTTTTATTTCTATCTCTATCCAGACAAAACTCCAAAGTCAAACATTTTATCTATACTCTTGTTGAGTGCCCAATTATCCTTACTTCCTTTCTTTCTATGATATGGAAAAGCCTTCAACCCAGGTTCTCCCCAACTGCTATCTCCCCTTCTACATGGGAGCTCCTAAGAACTTTTGGAAAAAACCACAATTCATAAACTATTTCATGACCTCCAACTTCCACTAGGAAGTTGCATGACTATTGTGTCATGATGCTTCCATCCTTCCTGAGATGCTTCTCTTCCTCATTCTCATATTGTCCTCTCCTCTCTTAGCAGATGACCTTGCCTCCTATTTCACTGTAGAAAAAACTAGTTATGTCATCCATTCATTCATCCACTCAACAAGTATTCATTGAGTTTTCCTACAAGCGAGGGATACTTTTGGCTGTTGAGGACACAGAAGTCAACACAAAAGATCAGAATCCCCATGCTTGTGAGCTTATACTCCACTGGGAATTGACAATAAATAAGTGACCAAACTTGCAACTATAAAGTGAGGCTGATAGTGAGGTTGTCATCTCTGCCTATTCCTTGCCCCTCCAGAAACCCAGAAGTCCTATTGCTTTCCCATCTCCCTTGCCACTCAGCCACCACCAGGTTTTCTTGATCCCAACCCCTGACTCTGTCCAGGCTGCATCCTCTTCCTTCCACCTTGCCCTGTCTCGCTCACCTGGACAGCAATAGCTTCCCGACTGACTCCCTGCCTCAGCCTTTCTCTCTCTCCTCAGCCAGTCCTCCACAAGCAGCTAGAATGATCACATCCAAATGCTGTATGAAGCAGAAAACATACTCCTCTTTCAGGACACAGGGCAAGAATGGGTATGTGCAATGCTACAGAGAAGGAAACCAGTGACTGTAAACACTATTACAATCTAGCAAGTCATTCCCTCTAGCCCTTCTTCTAAACCCTTCATAGCACCAGAAGTCCTTCATAAGAGGGGTTTGTTACCTCTGAAGTCTTATCTCTTCTACTCTGTTCCCTGCCCTATCCTCTACTCTCTCCCTCTACCTGCATTAGCTCATGACTAAGCTTCACCTATCCAGACCCTCTTGAACAGATGACACTAGGTATTCTATTAGAGCTTCTGTGTTAGTGACTCTACTTTCTAAATCATCCTTTCTCTTCTTCCAACTTCTTCTACTCAGGACTTACTTTTCAGGCCTTCTTCTAAGCTGGTCATTGATCAAGGCTGGCTTTAGAGCTTCTTACATGTTTCCTCATCATATTATCTTCTGACTTCTGTTATATCACTTCAGTAGGTAGATTTCACTACGTTATACTGCATGACAAACAACTCCAGAGTCTTGGTAGTTTATGGCAAAACTAAAACATGTTGCATGTTTGCAGACTGGGACTGGCTGGTGGGTCTCTGCTGTAGGCTGTGGGTCAAATTCGGTTCTGCTCCTTGAAACCTCTCTCCTAGGATTAGGCTTAAGAGGAAGCTCCCTTTTAAGGCATTCTTTTTTCATGGCAGATGACACAGGAACACAAAAGGCTAAGTTGAACAAAGCAATAGAATTTAAAGTTCCCTGAAAGTGTAGGTTGCATATATTCACATTCAACTGGCCAGAGCAAGTTACATGGCCAAGCTCAACATCAATGAAAGAGAGAGGCATACTCTTCTTTCAGGAAGGTGGGGCAAGAATGGGTGTGTGCACCCTTGTAGAGAAGGGAACCAATGATTATCAACACTATTACAATCTACCACAAGTGTTTAGACTTGTGTGCCTTGAATGTTTCTCTCTCCTGCTAAAATGTAAGTTCCTTTAGAATCAAAGTCATTGCATCATTTTATTCCCAGTGGTTTACATGACACATGGGCCAACATAGAAGCTCAACAGATGTGGCTCTAGTGCACATATCCTCATGTATCTGCCTTGGTGTCTTAAGCTGAGCAAGTCACCTTTGAACTTTCATAGAACAATAGCATAAGCCTACCCTAGCCCTTAGGACATTGTACTTTTAAAAAACATTGCTTTGGGATGAATTTTCCTCTGTGGACTCGAACCAGAGAGGAGCATCTCCTCATCTCTAGCACCTAGCATGATACCTAGGGGAGAGAAATTCAATACATGTTTGAATAATTGAATCAAATCATTCTCTGGTTGAAATCAGCATGTGTTTATTGATTACCTACTAGGCACCAGGCATTATCACTCTAACAGTCTGGTTAAAAGCTAAGAAATCCCAAAGGCCAGTCAGGTAAAGGGAGGGAGGTTCAGGGGGTGAGGGCATTTCTGTGGCCCTGTCCTGAGGAGCAGGGCTTGCCTCCCAGCAGGCAGACCCAGAGCCCCTCTACTAGTTCCTGCTCATTCCTGCCTCCCCTGTTCACCTCTCACCCCAATAGCGTGACTGTGATCTAATCTTCCCATCCAGTTTATTGCTTTGCACTGCTCAGCTCACCAAGCACATTTGTGTTTATTGTGCGATTAGTGCTGAGTACACTGAACAAGGTAATGACATGCAGCAGAGGCCGAGAGATGCTGCCCCGGCTCTGCGCATTGCTTAATGCCTCAGGAGAACGAGGGGCTCCTGTCCTGCTCTCCGAAGCCCAGGTGCATCACGTATTCAAGCCTGAACCACAGGCTCTCTCGGGAGGGACCCCGTGGAAGGCAGCCCAAGGAACACTCCAGAGGCAAATCTGGTAATGAGCAGCACCAATGATTTGGAGCAGAGAGAATTGTTTCTCACTGAAATGTAACGGGTAAGGAATTTAGTGGGTGTGGAGAAAATGATATGATCTCCCATGCTCCAGTATGAGGGAGAGGGGCTGCATCCTCTCCAGAGCACGTTGTTCTGGAATTCAGGGAAAGGTGGCAGTTTGGAATAATACAACGGGGTCAGGCAACTTCTACCAAGTAAATGAAAATATCTTCCTGGGATAGACCATTGGGCAGAGCCTTCAGGGACATTGCTTACTGCTGTGTTCTCCCTACCTGGACAGAGTTTACCTCCCTCCACTTCCACCGAACAATAAATGTCATATCACCCATAAATAATTAGCCAGTCTACCATCTTTTTTATACCTGTATAAAAAAGGTAGACTCAAATGCCCTTTCCTAGCCTTCCCCGGGCAGCCCACCTATTTATATAGCACATCAGTTGCCTCTGGTGGCAGAAGGAACATCAGTAAGTAAGGAGTCTTTCATTCATTCATTTCAGTAACAACTGAGCCTTACATCACCTAAAAGATGCTGGATATACAATTAAATAAAATCAACTGTCTCTGCTACTGGGAGACTCGCAACCTAATGGGAGAGAGAAAGATTCTATAGGCAAAAAAATAAATGTATAAATAAGATGTCAGTAGATGTTATGAGCACTTCTTTCTTCTTTTGTAACAGGAGTCTTCTAACCCGAAGGCATCATAGGAGTTACAGATGCATTTCAGGAGGTCCCTGGATTCCTTAAAGTCCTATGTAAAATATTCCTTGTATGTAGGTAGATGCATTTTTCTCTGAAAAGTATCCTTAGCTTTTACCAAGATCTCAGAGATCTATAATCTCATAAACTTCAAGCGCTGATGCTATAGAGCCACACCAGACAGGATTTTCTTCTTTTCCCACTGCCACCTCCCACGCTTGATTACATTAGTTTGTGTTTATAGTTGGCATTGGAGCCAGCAGCTGAGAAAAGCAAAGCAGGGGAGACCAGTGTGGTTTCCTGCAGGACAGGTGCACAAGGAGATGTGTCTCGGGGACGCCCACTGAGAGGTAGTCCCCTTCAGCAAGTGGGAACTAGGGTGATATTTGCATTCCTTCTACATGTTTCTGTTTTCTGAATTGCCTACAAGAAACATGTTGCTTTTATAATCAGAAAAACTAGCACTTTAAAGTTATTTTTATTTTGAGAGAAATTGCACATTTTACTACTTATACACATCTCCTGTTGACTAAGGCATAGAGACGTATTATCCAAATATATATCTACACACACACACACACACACACACACACACATACGCACTATACCAGCAATATGATTATATAAAATCTTGGCTCTACTAAAGTTAGTCCAGATGAGGAGAGAGATGGAGAAAAGCCTGTCCATTCAGTTGGGGACTGCAGAATTGTCAATGTGCTTCTCCCTGGAAAGCTGGGGTCTTGGGCATATACAGCCCTATTGCCTTTGATCTTGGTCCTACCATGCATGGCTTCCAAGTTCCCAAACAGAAAGCCCATTCAGGAACAAAGCTAAGAGAACAGGGGTGTTTAAAGCAGGCTTTTCTTTCTAGGTTACAAGTCATGATCAAGAAGATAGTCTAGGACTTAGAGTCAAATGATAAAGGTTCAAGACCAGGGATTTCAAATGTCTAACCTCTGATCTTCCCCTCAATTTACTCATCTATAAAAAGGAGATATCATATCATCCCTGCCCATCATATAGAGTAATCATGAAGCATAAACAAGCTAATGAGAGCCAAGATCACATGAAGATCAGAGAAGAGAGTATATTTCCACACAGCTACATCAGCCAAAGGCTTTGGTTTGCATCTACTATCACAGTGTGTGAGAGTAAATGCATTATTGAAATGCATAATTTTCACAGATATAAATAACAGTATAGATCTAGATATAACTCCAGAGAGAGATTCTCTATATTGTTCTTTAACTTTGGGTACATTGGGGCAGAAAGTATTATATCCCTATGCCACGAGCTGTTTTCCAATAGGGCATGTTCAACCCCTGGCTTCAATCCACCCATCTCCTCTGAAAACCTTTATCCCCAGAAAGGCCCACCTGTCACATCACATTGCACAGAATACAAGGTAATGATAAAGAATGCATGAGCACGTGGTAGGGCGCTGGTGGTGCAGGGGGCTTCGAGGGCAGAGAGGGGTTCTGGAGAATGGCAGATCATTTGTCTGCAGCTCTCACTCTGCGAGCTCTCCTGCATGGCAAAGCCATGGGGTGATTATTGCTGTTATTTATAGAGCAATTTTCCCCCTCATTTAGACACACATCCTAGCAAGACACCTAAGCACAGATAAATAATACCTAACAGTTTTGCCTAGACATTTGTTCGCAAAGTCTTATTTTTTTCTACACTCTGAAATCCAAATTAGACACAGAAGGTCAGGGGTAAAAGGAAGATGATCCCTTTCTACAAAAACAAGGTAGATGGGGGAGGTGAAAACCAGCCAAAAAAAGCCCCAAGTCCTGAGCCAAGTTAGAAGTGGAAGTCTGACATGTCAGGAATGAGGAAAGAGCTTTTTTGTTTTCATGTTTGATGACTTTATTTGTTACAAAGTGGGAAAAGAGGGAACTGACTCTAAATTATGTCAAAGTCAGGTCCCAATCTAACCCCACCTCTGGGTCACAGGAGACTGAGCACTTGACCTCTCTGGTCTACAATTTAGTCTTCAATTAAATGTGAGATTTAGACTAGATCAGCATTTCCCAAGTTGTGTTATTCTGCAGGATGTTAATAAGCATGATGTGAAGGCAACAGAAAACGGGGTCTGTGATCAATTAAGTTTGGGGGATGCTGGGTCAAACAAAGTTGAACAAGTTTTGTTACTTCAAGAATCCTGAGAGCTTTTATTATGCTAATGTGAGTTCTGAATCTTTAACAGGTGACTATAAATGGGAGTAACATTTCCCCAAAATTTATCTGGCCACAAAATTTGGGGGTTATCTATTTACTTTGTTTTGGTTAGCCTCAGCAAGGATGTAAAGACCTAAACTAGATGGTATTGAAGATCCCTTCCAAGCCCCCAAAGTGGGGGATTCTGTAAGAGATCATTAAAGGACAATTGTCTGTTTTATGCTTGAGGATGGGCAAGAAAGACCAGCCTTATGCTGATTGACAGCTAGCAGCATAGCACCGTGTGCTGTTTCTCATTCAATCTTCATAATAACCTAGCAAGGTGAGTACTATCATTCTCATCTTACAAGGAAGGATATTGAAGTTTTGAGGGATTAAGCAAATTTCTCAACAGAGTGCAGCTAGCACGCTGTGAATCCTTAATCTAGTCAAACACAGGATGTGTGGATGCAGTTTTAAATAAGATGACATTTGGGCAAAACATGAAGGATATGAGGGAGGCAGCCATGCATATATTTGGGGAAGAGTGTTCTAGGCAGAGGGAATAGCCAGTACAAAATCCAAAGATGGAAGTGGGCCTGGCTTATCAGAGGAACAAGAAGGTGGTCAACAGCCCCAGGATGAAGAAAGCACGGGGTGGCAGGTAGGATGCTTGGGGCCAAAGAGGTGATGAGGCAGCAGATTGCTGCCTTATAGTCATCCCCAGAGCTCTGGCTTTGACTCCAGGGAAATGGATATCAGAAGAGTGGCGTCACCTGGCATGTGATTCAAAAAAATCTCTATGCCTGTTGGATTGAGAATAGAGTCTACGGTAGTCATTGGTGCTGTCCACAGATTATTTCACTTCTCCTGGGACATGGTTGGAGTATACTAAACTTTCCTGCCCCCTAGAAGGCTTAAGCATAGCCATAGGACTGCTTTGGCCAGTGAAATGTGAACAGAAGTTTAAGGAGGCAGTTTTGTGCGTCCCATGTTACTGGCAACAGGGGTCACTGTGTCAGTCGGGTTCTACAGAGACTTTGATGAACAGAGTCCTCTGCTGACCTATGACAAATGTGAGAGTGAGTGAGAGCTGACTCTTTTGGTGAAGTCACAGAGAGTTTGGTATGATTTATTTCAACAGCAGAATGTAGCCTATTCTTACTGACACAAGGGCAAGGGGACACTGAAGTGGAAGAAGTGGCAGGAGGCCCCGCAGGAATCAGGGGAGAAAGGAGGTGAGCAGTGGGGACCACAGTCGAAATGGCTGGATTGTGGATCTGTTTGAAGGTAGAGCCAACAATTTTTCTGATGGATTGGAAGTGGGTGAGCGGGAAAAGGGGATCAGCATGGATTCCAGGCTATTTGGCCTGAGCACTTAGGAAGGCAGAGTTACCATGCCCTGGTCTGACAAGGCCTGGGTAAAAGACACTCCAGGGAAAGATTTGTTGTGGTGTTTAACATTTCAATTTCTATTTCATCCTCTTGAAAATTTTTTATACTTTCAGGTCATCCACTGGAATTTCTGAGTTTAACTTTTGTCTCTTTGAATGTGATATGGGAAGTCATAAAAGGTACTAAAGCAGTATAGGACAGGTTCCAATTCAAGAGTGTTTCAGAAAACTCAGTGAAAAGGGACAGTGATTTTTGTTTTTTTGTTTTTTTTTTCTTTTGGTGGTAGTATAAACAGACTGAAGTGCAGAGGGAGGGAAGAGGTTATCAACATTTTGTGTGACTTCTTTTTGAAGCCAGGGTTCAAAACAAGCCATTTGGAACTCATTGATTTTAGTTTCTCGTTATCGTTTTCCACCTTGATTGAGTCCTTTGACTGTAAAGAGCAGATTGATTCAGACTCTCCTAATTTTCTCCCCACTTGGTCACCTATCACGTTAGCTTCCCTTCTACAGACAATCCTTATTCCCCTGCTCTGGACACTGCCAGAGCTGCACCCCCGTGGGAGGACACCTCACCTGGCTCCACACTTTGGTCTCTTAGGTGGCCTGTTCTGTGTGGCTCCATGCAACCCCAACAATGCCAGCATCCCCAAACTCCTTTACCAGGCAACAAACACAAACGGCCAGCCTCCCAGCCAAGCCTGTCTCCAAGATTTTCAATGTTCTGTTTGACCCACACAGTGATTTAAAAACAGTTATCAACATTTAAAAACAGAAATATTGGCTCGGCACCTGTGGCTCAACAGGCTAAGGTGCCAGCCACGTACACCTGAGCTGGCGGGTTTGAATCCAGCCCGGGCCCGCCAAACAACAATGATGGCTGCAACCAAAAAATGGCCGGGCGTTGTGGCAGGCGCCTGTAGTGCCAGCTA
>CAUYRH010133754.1:0-50809 GCA_963574655.1 Perodicticus potto
TATGGTAGCACAGGCCTGTTATCCTAGTGATACTGGTGTTTCAGTTCTTGGTCTCCGTGATTCAAAGAAAGGGTCGAAGGACCACAGATCAGTGGTAAGACAGGATTTATTCACAGAAACAAATACAAAAACTTACAAAACCCAAAAGTCCTGGCAGAGAGAACCCAGGAAGGGAACAAGCTCTCCTGCTCCCTCTTTGAAGTCTGTCTTTGGGCTCTCTGTTGGGGGTTTTATATGGTCACAGGAGGTTTTTTGGCCAGAACTCCATGTTAACTTTTAGGGCATGGGTCTTCATCAGTTACAGTCAGCTATCCAGTGAACTCTCAGGACTTGGAAACTTACATGAAATTGACCAGCCAGAAGTGCAAGGGGTGGAGACAGCAAGGTGCCAGTGTCCCCTTCACTCCCCCCACCCCCCATCTGTCCGGCCCTTTCAGCAAGCTGTTTCCTCCTGCTACTGCAGTATGAACACCTCAGGGCTAAGGCAGCAGGTCGTGGTGCAGCCTTGTCCTGTATCAATTCTCCCTCTCCCAGGGGAAATGCTAATTGCTGTTAGGAAAAAGTGCAAAGACTCCATCTAACTGTTTCCTGCTACCTTGGGCGGTGGTAGAAGGAGTAGTTAGGGTTTTCCACAGGAGAGTGAAACAGGGGTCCATGATAGAATCAGGTCTTGGACTGGAAGCATCTTTATTGTGTGTGGCTTGATGACATTTCTGGAAAGTATAAATGTGATTAGTATAATCAGTAAAAGGCAAAAGGTAGGACAGTGTCACATTAGAAGAATTAATTTAGTGATGCTAAAAGAAAATTATATTAACATTTTTCTTGCTATTTTCTAAATAATAACTTTAAACTTTCCTTAGGCTCACAGGTGGAGATGGACTGAGGTTGGCTTTCTTTATAGTCTGCTTTTGTAGAAGGTGGAGGGTTCCAGGATGTTACTCATGAATCAGGCACCCAGGAATCCTTTCCCATAACTTTAACAGCTGTAAAAGAAGACAAGATAACAGAAAAGGGGCCTGCCCAAGTTGGGGTTAGGGAAGGCAAATTAGAGGGAAGAGTTTTGATTATGACTAGAACCCTAGGAGAGAAAAGCTCCTACAGTGTTGAATGTGAAAATGTAACTGAGACGTTTTTAAGGATTAGTTGAAATTTAGCTAAAGAAGTTTCACTAATTCTGTAGTCTCCTGATCTAGTAATAAATCATTAATTAAAAAGGGTCTTCCATATAATAATTTGAATGGGCTACAACTGAGTTTCTGAGGTAAATTCCTTATTCTAAGAACAATGGTAAGTAATTTAGTTCAAGGGAGATGAGTTTCTTGAGTTAGCTGTTGTAACTTTCCTTTGATTTTATTTCATTTTTTTTCTACCTTCCCAGAGGACTGGGGCCTCCAAGAGCAGTGTAGGTGATATTTTATGTCCAAAGCTTTAGATATTCCCTGTATTACTGTTCCCTTGGAGGCTGGCCCATTATCATTTTGCAAACTTCGAGGGAATCCCAACCTGGGGATAATCTCATGTACTAAAGCCTTTACAACTTCCAGGGCTTTTTCTGTCCTATAAGGGAATGCTTCAACCCAATTAGTAAAAGTATCCACAAATACTAGTAAATATTGTGTGCCATATACTTTAGGGAGGTGAGTGAAATTCTTTTGTCAATCTTCACCTGGATATCTACTGTGTGTCTGTATACCTGGGGGAACTAGATGGTGATTTAAAGGATTGTTTCTCTGACATATCTCACAAGTCCTTGTTATCTGTTTTAAGGCATTGAATAGGTTTTTGCCTTTAAAGAGTGCCTTGGCCATTTGATAGGTACTTTTGGTGCCAAAATGAAAAGACTGATGTAAAGTTTTAAGTATTTTTCATTGGCTGGCAGTAGGTAATAACAAAAGTCCACTTTTATTTTGTAACCGGCCTGATGGAAGTAGTGAATAGTCTTTGGATAAAGCCCACTCCTTCTCTTTTTGGGTAAATTAAGATGCATGATTCTCAAGTGACCCCTCCCAAATAAGGGGTGCCACAGGGGGACTTATTCCCTTATATGCTGCCATTTTAGCCTCTTTATCAGCAAGTTGGTTACCTTCGAAAACTTCATCTAAGGTCTTTTGATGTCCCTTACAATGAATAACTGATACTTCTTGTGGAGCATGAACAGCTTGTAACAACCTGTCAATTGCATGATGATATTTTATGGAAGAGCCATTGGAAGTGAGATATTGTCTTTCCTTCCAAATGGCAGCATGGGCATGTAAAATGAGGAAGGCATATTTTGAGTCAGAGTATATATTGACTCATTTGTTTCTTCCAATTTCTAAAGCACGGGTCAAGGCTATTAACTCAGCTAATTGTGCACTAGTTCCTAGAGAGAGAGATCCACTTTCTATTACAGCATACTTAGTAACTACAGCATAGCCTGCTTTTCGAGTTCCATGTTCTATGAAAGAACTTCCATCTGTATATAAAACCATCCCAGGATTAGATATAGGAGTTTCTTTTAAGTCTTCTCTAGCTGCATAGGTCTGTGCTATAATCTGTTGGCAACTATGCCCTATCTCCTCAAGGGATTCAGGGACGAAAGTGGCAGGATCAAAGTAGCACAGGTGCATAATTGCGACACTGGTCCTTCTAGTAATAAGGCTTGATTTTTAAGGCAGTTATCTGACAGCCAGAGATTGCTCTTGGAATTTAAAAGTCCAGTAAAGTCATGAGAAGTGTAAATAGTTAGATCTTTTCCTAAAGTTAATTTGGTTGCTTCTGGGGTTAAGAGGGCTATAGCTGCCACAACTCATAGACAGTGTGGCCATTCCTTGGCCATGGTGTCAATTTCTTTACTAAGATATGCTATAGGTTATAGAACTGGGCCCCGGTATTGGGCCAAAACTCCCAGGGGAATTCCAGTTCATTCTGTAATATACAGATTAAACTGTTGTCCAGTGAGAAGACTCAAAGCAAGGGCCTGCAAAAGAGAGTTTTTGACTGTTGGAATGCCTTATCTACTTCAGGTTCCCCTTCTAAAGTGACTAGGCCCTCTTTTTGAGCATTTTTAATTAAAGAATAGAGTAGTTTAGCTATTTCACTATATCCAGGAATCCAGAGTCTGCAAATGCCTGTAATTCTTTGAAGCCTCAAAGTTGTCTGAGAATTCTAGGTTTAGTGTGAGTCAATATTGATTCTATTTTTTCTTTGCCCAAGGCTCTCTTCCCCTGTGAAAGCTGGAGACCCAAATAGTGAACTTCCAGGACACATAATTGGGCTTTAGCCTTGGAAATCTTTTACCCACAATCAGCTAGAAAGTTTAAGAGAGTGTGTAGCTCTGTGACATTCCTCTGCATTTGATGTTCCCAAAAGAATGTCATCTACATACCGCATAAGAGTCACTGTAGGATATGAAAAATGACTCAAGTCTTTGGCTAAGGCTTGTCTGAACAAGTGATGGCTGTCCCTAAATGCCTGGGGCAACACAGTCAAAGTAAGCTGGGTGTGGGAGTCAGAGGGGTCCTCAAAAGCAAAAAGGTATTGGGAATTTGCATGAAGTGGAATGCAAAAGAAGGCATCTTTCAAGTCTAATGACCATGAAATAGGCAACCTTTTCAGGGATATGAGACAATAAGGTATATGGATTGGGAACTACAGGATGGAGAGGAATGATGGCTTCGTTTATAAGGCGGAGGTCTTGGACTAGCCTCCAGGTTCTGTTTGGTTTTGGCATTCCTAGAATAGGAGTGTTACATGGACTATTGTAAGGTATTAATAATTTCTATTGCTTTAGATTCTGTGTTATGGGTATAAGTCCGTTCTGAACATCTGTTTTCAGAAGATATTGTTTTTGACTGGGATAGATGGTGGGATTCTTTAACTTAATTTGGACTGGTTGAGCATATCTTGCTCTTCCCACCTGTCCCTCAGTAGCCCACACTTCTGAGTTAATTTCTAATAAGGGAAGACATAATATAGGTTCCTGTCCCATATTCATATACATGGTTGTTCCTGCTTTAG
Source organism: Perodicticus potto (assembly GCA_963574655.1). NCBI lineage: Eukaryota > Metazoa > Chordata > Mammalia > Primates > Lorisidae > Perodicticus > Perodicticus potto. The sequence goes on from CAUYRH010133754.1 coordinate 4,003, forward strand.
TTAGTATGTCCCTCCCCAAAAGAGGAGCAGGACTTATAGGCATGATTCGGAAAGCATGAGAGTACAGTCAGTCATCCCAATTGCAGCTTAAAGACTGAGAAAAAAATTTGGTAACCGGCTTTTCAAATACCCCCTGTATAGTTACGAATTTGGGGGATAAAAGACCAGGGTTAGAGAGAAGTATGGAAAAGGTTGCCCAGTATCCTGAAGAAATTCTATTTCCTGGCCCTCCACTATAAGGAAAACCCGGGGCTCTCAAGGGGTTATGACACAAGCTGGAGCCATGAGAATCTGCCCCGGGCACTCTCATCCCAGTTTGGGCGTGGATGGGATCACTGTCCCAGGAGGCCTTCACCTCTGGGGACAGGCCATGCTCCAGAGGTCACCCTTACATTCTGGACAGGGGCCAGGTGGCTTGCCCAGTGGGTGGTACTGCTGGGGGCAGTCCTTTCTCAACTGGCCAGCCTGACCACATTGAAAACACTTATCCCTAGCACCTCTGGCTTCCCCCTGCCCCTGAAAGGTGCTTATTTGTTGGAGTGCCATTACTAGGGCCATCATTCTTATTTGTTCCCTGCTCTCTTTTTCCTCCTTTTTCTCCTGATCTCAGTTATAAAAGACCATAGAAGCCACTTTAAGAAGATTCTCCAGGTTATGATCTGAGCCTAGAGTCAATTTCTGGAGTTTTCTTTGAATGTCTGGAGCAGCTTGAGTGATAAATTTGTCTTTTAAAGTAATTTGACCCTCTTTGGAGTTGGATGTCAATTGAGTGTGTTTTTCATTGCCTCCCTAAGCCTCTCAAGAAAGGCTAAGGGACTCTTGTTTTGCTCCTACCAAATAGTAGACAACTTGGCATAATTCACAGGCTTTTTCTTGGACTGACGTAAACCTTCTAGGATACATGTTAGAAAATGTTTACGCCACCAGTCACTTTCTTTCTCAGGGTCCCCTTCGGGATCCTCAAAGGGAACTGCCTGTCTTCCCGTGGGGTATCAGTCCCTTTCCCCAGGAGACATACTGCCATCAGTATTGGACATGAACCACAAACCGCCCCACTTCCTAGCTTCATCCAGGACTTCATTTTTTTCATTAAACGTTAAACTTTGATCTAGTAGTAACATTATATCTCTCCAAGAGAGGTCAAAGCTTTGTCCTAACCCTTGGAAATCATCTATGTACTTATCTGGGTCATCAGACAATTTTCCTAAATCCACTTAAATTTGCTTAAAATCTACTACAGGAAATGGAGTGTATACTTGCGCATTTCCCCTTTCACCCCCTGCAGTCTCAACCAAGAGACACAGAGAAGGATATGGTTGCCTTCTGGGAGTTGCAGTAGGACCAGTAAAACTCCTGGGACAGCCTCCCTCCTGGGGTTTTCTGAACACATGGAGGAAGGTGTGGGAGAAGTAGATGGAGGGTTTGAACTAGGTGGTGGCGGTGTCTCCCTCGAGAATCCCTGACCATTTGGGGAAGTGACTACAGCCAAGAGAGCAGAATCTATCTGACAGTTCTTACACAGTTGGGGGTTGTCCCTGAGGGAAAAGAAAGCTCGCTGCACATAGGGCACCTCAGACCACTTTTCTTCCTATTTACAGAAGGCATCTAATTGAAGAATGGTGTCATAATTAAGAGTAGTCTCTGGGGGCCATTGTTCACCAGTGGAGAGTTTATACTGAGGCCAGGCCTGGGTGCAGAAGAAAACCATACATTCTTTTTTCAGCATCTGGGGATCAAACTCGTCCCAGTGCTCCAGAATACAGCTCTATGGGATGTTCTCTTGGCGAGAGAATATGTTACCCATCTGTGAGAAAGAACAAACGTCCAGCTTAATCAATCTCACCCCGTATTCCTGAATCAACACAGTGCCCTCTGACCAACGCAAGAAGCCTTCTGACCAAACAAAATGAACCATCTTCCCAATGTTTGGGGAAGAATCCCTGAGGAGAGTGGCCTCCTCAGCCCCTGCGCTGTCTGGAATTAGCCACTCTTACCAGTGCAGCGCTTAGTGCCCGCTGGTTCTCCTGTGCTTATAACATGGGCAGCTCAGCTCCAAGAAATCAGGTATCAGGGACCCTGGTCCCACCCAATGCATATATTCTGCCCCTTTCTACCCCTTCCCCCCACTAGCCTCAGAATATCCATCAAAGTGGGGATAAGCCCCATCCTAGAGAAAATGGGTATGTGATGTTTGCACATTTAACTCTATGTAGTCTTTGCAAGCTTTTGCTAAATTCCCCATAACAAAAAGAAAAGTAGGCTTTCCAGCATGAGCAGGTCTTGGTGTTAAATGCTATGCTTTTCCAACCTCCTCTTTCCTTTCCAAAGTTTACCAAGGCAACAATAATGAAATTTAATTAAAAATCAGGGTTGATAGACACTTTGAAACTTTTTGTATCATATTTAGTTGCACTTAGCCGAAGTCGTAGAGAAACCTAGAATTATCTTAAATTTCCCCACAACGGAAGAAATCAAATACCCAGAGTCATTCTCATTGCTCTTCTTTATTTTCAAAAGACTAAGTGGTAATCAAGGTTCAGGGCCATTCCCACCTTGAGGAGTGATCCCAGGCTTCCCTTCACAGGCATCTGGTTGCTTAGCCACACTGTGGAGGGGTCATTTTGCCCCTCATTTGGGAATGACTTCCCTTTAAGAAGGTCAGCCTTTGTGTTTTTAGGGACATAGAAGTACCAATGAAAAGTAATAACTGTCAAACCACCTACAATATTTGAAGGCCCCTTGAACATCTAATACACACTTCTAAAAAAAATACCAGAATACCCTTACAAAATTAACTAAATATATAAACAATTATTACCTACAATCAAACAAAGTATATCAAAGAGAAGAAGAGAACTAGAAGAGGTCTACAGAAATAAATAGACAAAATTTGGGAATATGAAAGAGAAGATAAGACAGTAAAAGCGGGGAGAGCATGAGTTTTCGAAGGCCCTCCCAAGTCCTGGGTTCAGAACCATTGCTGGGGATCCCAGGCTTTCTGAGTGTTATCTCCTTACTCGACTCTCAACCAGGGAAAAGGAGTAAATAAAGAATAGGTTCAAAAGTCACTTAACATTCCTTTTCGGGAGCCAAGGGGAATTAGAAATTTCATTAGAAAGCCTCTTGCCCATGACCTGGAGTTCAGCATCTGCACTATGCACATTTACAGGCTGGTGGGCATTAAATTTATTAATCTCCAGTAGGACAGCTATAGAGAAAAACAGGATAGAGGTAAGAGGTCCCATTACTTACCACAGATGTCTTCTTTTTTCTGCTGTCCCCATACAAGTCACCAAATATGATACCAGAATTTTGTCTTCTCTCCCGGCTGGCTCGCCAATTCTGATACTGGTGTTTCAGGTTCTTAGTCTCCACGATTCAAAGAATGAATCGAAGAACCACTGATTAGTGGTAAGACAGGATTTATTAACAGAAACAAATACAAAAACTTACAAAAACCAAAAGTCCTGGCAGAGAGAATCCAGGAGGGGAACAAGCTCTCCTGCTCCTTCTTTGAGGTCTGCTCAGGGGTTTATATAGTCCCAGGGGATTGTTTTGTGGGAACTCAGTGTTTACTTTTAGGGCATGGGTCTTCAACAGTTTCAGCCAGCTGTCCAATGAACTCTCAGGCCTTGGAAACGTACATGAAATTGACCATCCAGAAGTGCAGGAGGTGGAGGAAGAGATAGCAAGGCCCCGGTGTCTCCCCGGCAGATGTCTGGCCCTTCCAGCAAGTTGGTTTCTCCGGCTACCACAGCATCAACACCATCAGGGCTAAGGCAGCAGACCTTGGTGCAGTCTTGTCCTGTATCACTGGGATTAAGGGTAGGTGAAGGAGAAGAACTGCTGGAGGCCAGGAATTTAAGACCAGTGTGGGCAATATTGTGAGACCCTTATCTCTATCAAATTTTTAAAAATAATTAACCAGGGCTGGTGATGCACAACTGTATTTCTAGCTACATGGAAGGTGGGGTGGGGGGTCACTCAATCCTAGAGTTTCCAAGTTACAGTGAGCTAGTGATACCGGAATTTCATCTTCAGTAGGTTCTTGGTCTTGGTGATTTGAAGAGTGAATCCACAGACCACAGATCAGTGGTAAGACAGGATTTATTTTAAAGTAAAGAATACCAAAACACCAAAGCTCTGGCAGAGAGAAAGAACCCAAGTCAGGGGGAAAAAAGTTCTCTCTGTCTCTCTCTCAGTTCTTTGTCTAGGAATATATATAGTCACATGGGTCCTTTGTAGTTACATTAAGCCAGGACTTGGTAACAAATGAATGGATACAGTCCCTTCTGCTGGGTCAAGGTAAAGGAATGAATAGATACAGTCCCTTTCATTTCCAGGCCTAGGAAACTCAAATGAAATTGTCCAGGCCTAGGAAATAGGGGGTTCCTTATTCAGCCACAGGTACAAGGGGAGGGAGACACTAAGGCACTGGTGTCTCCCCAACAATTTTTGGCCCTCTCTGGCTGCTGGAGTCTCCTGCAGGACATCCCCTGCCTACCTCCATCCCCTGCTGGTTCCTCTGCCTGCTGTGGCACCAACACTACCAAGGCAGAGGTGGCAGGTCCTCCCTTCAGCTCTGCCGGCTGGATGGGATGCCAGCTGTCCTGTGTCACTAGGACAGCCTAGGTTAAAAACAGAACCCTCATCGCTTTATAAGCAATTCTGTGAATACTCTATATTTCCTTATGAAAAACGTAAGTAAGCAACTATAAGAATCAATAAAAATATGCAAATAATTGTTTTGGCCCATGACACTTTGTTATATATATGATACCAGATCATTCTTCTAAATAGTTATTTCATATATGTATTTGTTTATTCAAAACATTAATTGAGCAGTCACAATAAGTAGGAATTGAGGTGCACATTGATGATTATTGGGAGAAAATGATAAAAGAGAAAAGGAATGATATAACATGGATTGTAATATTTTAGAATTCAGTGAATGGAGATTTTTTTTTTCTATTATTATTAAGTTTTTTCTTCTTCTTTTCTTTCAGATGAGGATATAAATGTTTAGGTTACATTATTTGTATTTGTTAGATAACGTTCAAGTTGTAGTTGTGCCCTTCACTGAGAGGGCGCCCTGTATATCTTACTTGTACCCATTAGGTGAGAGGTTACCAAACCCTCTCTCGTCTCTTCCTCTTCCCCCTTTCCTCTCACTTGAATTTGATTTTGTCTTTTTTCTCTCATGTGGGGGTGCAGTTGTTTATCTTTTGTGTTCATATTAGTATTGTATCTATTCTTGTGATACTTCACTAAGAAGAAGTTCTTCAATTCCATTGAGATAAACACAAAAGATGTAAAGTCTTCAACCTTTTAGGCTGAATAATATTCCATGGCATACATCTAGGAGAATTTATTATTATTATTATTATTATTACAGTTTGAACCCACCACCTCTGGTATATGGGGCCAGTGCCCTACTCCTTTGAGCTACAGGCACCGCCCATAGGAGAATTTATTAATCCATTTGTTAGTTGATGGGGACTGGCATTGATTCTATGTCTTTTTTATTTTAAATTGCAAAAAAGTGTCAAAAAATATCAAGATCATAAATAATAATAGTAAATCATATTTTCTTCCATATTTTAAAATATAACAAACTAATTATCAACACATTTAGAGATTATTTTTTCCATACCTAGACCCAAGATATAGATAAAGTTTTCTATATTACTTTCAATATCAAAATGTCTTTATATGTTAAGTTATTACATATCATCCTAAAGCTTGGTTTACTTTGTATTTTTGAGGACTGTCTTGATTGATAGCCAACCTTCGTTGATCTGTTGGCGTGGGTACCTAAACCCTTGGTTTCCAAAGCTTCTACCCTGGTTCCTCGAGATCTTACAGACTTGGTATTTGTCTCTTATTTCTCCATCTTAGGCCCAATCTCAGTATTATGAAATTTATTTCTTTACTTACATATTTATTTCAACTATGAATTTAAACTGAAACAGGATGTTTATTATATCTGTGTATTTGTATTGGTTTGAAAGTGGTAAGAAAGATTCTGTTGATCATAATTCTCCATTATTGCTTGAAAATGGGCATAATATTTAAATAGTCACTGTGACACTGTCAGGGGATACTGAATCCAAATGCACAATCTTTGAAAATGGTAGCAGTGAAAATGAGAATTATCTACATATATTTTCCTTTACAAATAAATCAATTTTATGATTCTGAGACAGTACTATTGTATTAGCAGGAGCATGTTTACAGGGGAAATAAGAGGTATTCTTAGGGAAAAGTATTGACTCAACTCTGGAAGTGAAAGGAATTTGTCTTTCTTCTATATGTATATATTGCACATCAAAATAGAATCTTAACTTACTCTTTGATGTTTACATAGCAGAAAATATTAAGCTTTCAATAAGGCATATTGAAAAATGTTAAAAGCAGTAGAGGTTAAAATATTGTGCTTAATGTTATACTCAATAACAAACATTTTAGTATTTTTATCAAAGTATGTTCAAAAAATTGTAAAACATTCATCACATAGTTATATCTTTTAGAAAATGCTGACTATATAAGATAAAACAATTTTAATTTTATAACTCCAGAAACATTCTCTGCATGATATTATTGATTCAGAAAGGTGACACAGCTGTATTTTGTACCAGAAATAAGATAAATTGCTATCTGAGATTCCATATTTTTAAATGGGTAATATGTAAACATATTAAGTTTGTATATTTTATGTGCACACTTTAATTATGAAACCAAATTATGCATTCACCATGAAATATCTGTTAACAAGAATAAGAATAAAGTGTACAATCCATTGTTCATCTCATTAAGTAATCTTTTATCTTCATAATATTAACATTTTTATTTGAATGCATGGAAATAAGTTTGTCTTGCCTTTTCCTTGTTACTACATAGTTTTCATACATAGACTTTATACATCTTTTAATATTCATTTTATTTCCTTAACAAAAATGCAAAAAAATTAAATTAGTAGCTGAAAATTTATCACTATTTTTTGTCTAGGTATAGCTTGAATGACTGAAATACTTTTCTAAAAATACTTTATCAACTTAAACTTTTACAGAACTATAAAAGAGAAAAAGTTTTGTAGCAAATTAACTATAATTTTATTTCCTATTTCTTTAATTTATAGCAGGTTTTCATGAAGCATTTTTGTAATACTTGATCGTTGGCTATAGGTGTGCCCATCACTCAGATAGTATTCACAGTACCCATTAGGTTGGTTTACTCCCCTCTTCTCTTCCACTCTCGCCCACGTTGCTTTCCACTGAGTTTTACTTCCCTCTATGTTCTTGTGTGTTCATCAGTTGGTTAATAGTAAGAATACAAGACACATCTCTGGGGGTGGGACACAATTATAAGAGGGAATTTACGTAACAACTGCACACCTAATTCTTTTTACCCTCAATGAATACCAAACAATTAAAAAAAAAAGAACACATGTGGTTTGGTTTATGTAACCTAAAACATTTGTATCCCCTTAATATTTTGAAATAAATAACGCAAAAAAAAAATAGCATGTATGAGCAATCTTTTTCTTCCTCCCTCTGTCTCTATTCTGTACCCTACTATCTTCCTTAGAAACACAATGTGTTCCTAAGTCATGTGATTGTATGAGAAAGTTATTTTCTCTTGGTTACTTCATATTCTTCAAATATGAACTTCACCTATGATCTTGGTACTTTGCTACATAATAAATAGTATGGTTATAAGATTTACATGTTAGTCAAAATGTACTAATTAAATATCAAATCCTCAATATTGTAAAAACAATTTTCATATAAGTCAAGTGAGAATTTGCTTGAATAGCTATTACTCACACATTTTCTCATATGGCATTGAGAAGATACCAAAATATAATATCATTCATATACAACAGAAATATAAATATACTCACAATTGGAATGAACGCTAATTTTGCAGCTAATTGCTTTTTCTTCTTCACAATCTTTTGATTAGTATTAAATGTCATGACATTATAATTTTATTTTATAATCATGTTCTCATTAATATTTTAAAATAATAACCAGAGAACTATAGTTTTGATAAAGAAAAACAGAACATAAAAACAAAAAACAAGGCCCATGTATCAGTACAAATTGTGCTTCTTCACTGTGTACACTGTATGGCAATCTAATTTTTGTACAAAATTTCTGCTAGGTGTTTACTAATTATTAGCATGAAAAGTGGTTATAATTTTTCAGGTTTATAATTAGTTAAGGTTAGTGAATCAGAGCAAGGACTGGGCCATCAGCTGTCTTAGATTATGAATGCAAGATATTGCTTGCTCTCTTCCAGTCAAGGCAATTCATTAGGTATGCTATTTGAGAGCAGCTGTACCCTTTGAGATGTGATTTATTCAGATTCCCTCAATATTACTGCAGTTGCATGGGGAGATAAGTGATTTGATGAGGCTATGTATTTACTGTCAAATGTCATTACACTTTGAATGTGCAGTAGCAATGATAGGAAGTTTGTGTTTTAAAAGCAGAAGAATTAAGTTAAAGGGTGAAAATCCAAATGTACAAAATTGTATCTTCTATAGGCATATATTTTTGAGAGACATAATAGAAATTATTAAATCTCTTCTTTATTATTCCTATTTATTTATTAATTTTAAAGAGTGGATACATTGTTTAAAGTGTTAATATAGAAAATACAATTGTTACAAATATAAATTATCAAATGTATCCATTGAAAATAACTATAATTGTCCAACACATGCTGCAATGATTCAATTTATACATGTTTTTTAAAGATACATAAAAGAGGAATTTGCCTTGAAATGGGCTGTGTATCCTGACAACTTGATTTTTAATTATTTTCTTGAAGTTGTGTGATATTGGATAAAGAAATCAAATGGTTGCTTACAGTGTTTTCCCAATATGAATTTATCCTAGATATAAGGTAATTGAAGAAAAATATTGCCAGAAAACCTGTGTGTATGTATATAGATAGACAGGTAGATGTGTGTGTGTGTGTGTGTGTGTGTGTGTACTACATATATATTAAGTGTGGGGACTTTAGAAAAAGTATTACAGTGATTTTCCAAAATGTTTGCTTTTGTAACCTTTTTTATCAATCTATATTTTTAATAATTGTATATAGTTTCTTGTCATGTATACATATTTACATATGAATACATATATTTAAATATATTATATATTCACACATTATAATTTGCATATATTTATATATGCATAATCATTATATATAAAATGTACATAAATATGAGTGCATGTGTGTATATATATATATAAATATATATAGGTATGTATATATCAGATGGAACTGATTTAATTTAAGGTAGTTTTTGAGTTCCTATTCTGCTTCCTTTCTTTCTGCTTCTTCCATCCATGAGTCCTAATTGAGTCTCTAATGTCTAAGTCTCCAGTGACATTTTTGTTTTAAAGTTTATTCATTTTCTTTTATTGTGATAAGAACATTTAACATAAACTTTATACTATTAACAAATTCTAAGTATACAGCACTTATTGTTGATTAAGAGTACAATGTCGCATAGCAGATTTTTTTAAACCATGGATCTAGCCCAGTGCACACGTAAGAGAAGCAGAAATGGTCATAGATGGCAAAGTTCGGTGGTGTGTGAAGCAGCCAATGATGCTTACATCCAGGTCTTCTGCCTAAAGCACATGGTAGAATAGGCTCCTTCAAGGAGAAATGCAATGTCCCAATGATCATATTAAAGCATGTAACCTGAGGATGTAACCAAAAAATATAGCAGTTATATATAGAATAGTTACAAAAGCTTATTTCATTGTTACTAAGTATATGCACAAATTGTTTCCTAGTAAAATTCAGATTTTTTTTTCTTTCCTTAACAAATACCCCACTGTCAGTTTCAAATAATCTGGGGAAATAAGCCAGATGACAGTGGCTGTGGGGTAGAGGAAGCAGAAGGAAGGGAGAGAGAAAAAAAAAGAAGACTTAGGCTGGGATTTAGAGTTTGATAAAGCCAACAGCAATCAGAAGACTGATGCAAACTTCTAAACATGTTGATTATAGACCTTGCTATGCTCAAAGTGCAGAGCCAAGAAATTTAAATGTAATATTGTCCTCGATGTGTACTTTCTATAGGAGGAAACATACATGAATATTTTTAATATAGAACCTATATTTTGATAAGAGATGGACCAAATGTAATTTATTTTGTCTGAGCTTACCGAGTAGGGATATTTGAACTAGGCATTGAAGAAGGAATAAAATTCAATGAAGAGACTTAGGATGAGGGGACAGTGAAATTGTCCAGGAAAATGTATATGCCTATTCAATGAAACATCTATCTTCTTAAAACTAATAGTCATAATAATAGCTAACATTCCTTAATATAAGGAGGCCCACATACAACTTACATTTATAATCAGTTTTGAAGGACTGTTAAAATATTTTGTATTGGCTAACTCATACAAAGTTTATTTGCTCATTTAACATTTCAAGAAGCTATGAATTTTCTGTGATATTGCACCATGTGCTAGACAAAGAACCTGACAACCAGGGTAGGTAAATAATTTCCTCAGGATGCACAGCATTAAACAAACAGTGGAGCCAGTGATTACATTCATTTGAAGTTACTTCAGAGCTAACATTTTAAATAGTACTTTAGTCTGCCTCCTTTAGGAGAATACATAAAATTATGACTGCTCTAACATATATATGTATATTAATAGATTCTCCATGGTTAATAGATGGGGAAAAATGAAACCTAGAATGAGGATCCTTATGCAGTCATCAATGAGTAGTTATTTGCAATTAGAAGTTCAAGGTTGCAGCTCAGCGCCTGTAGTACAGTGGTTATGGTGCCAGCCACAAACACTGAGGTTGATGGGTTCAATCCAGCCTGGGTCAGGTAGAACAACAATGACAACTGCAACAACAACAGAAAAGCTGGGTGTTGTGGTGGGTGACTATAGTACCAGCTACTGGAAGGCTGAGGCAAGAGAATTGCTTAAGCCCCAAGAGTTTGAGATTACTGTAAACTGTGAGCCATGGCCCTCTACTGAGGGCGACATAATGAGATTCTGCCTCAAAAAAAAAAGAAGTTAAAGGTTGCCAACTAAACTTTATGAAAAGAATTAGATTGATTTTTTATGTTGTTAAAGAAATTTTGTGTTGCTGAAAGAAACCCCATTTGGTAATTATACTTTAAGAACATTGCTCTGTTGATTATTCTTATGTTTTGTTTGAAATTTCCTTTTTCTTCCATTTGTGAGAGCGATTTACTAGGAATTTCCCTGTCTTGTCATGTCTTTGTCAACTTTGTTATTATGTTAATTCCAGCCATAGGTGATAAATTTAAAGTATTCCTCTTTTTTTCTGTTCTCTGTTAATTTGTATAAGATTTATCTTTCATTTACAGAAAACTAATCCAGAGGCTTCTGAGTCTGGAGGCTACGATTTGAGCAGGTTTAAACAGATTCTCCTTTTTAAATAGATACAACATTACTCATTAGAGTAGAGCATTACTCATTTAATGTCTTAGATTTAACTCTTTTAACTCATACTTTCACTATGTATTATAGAATCACCCAATTTGCTATATTTTCTTATTTCTTTCCATATCTTTCTGGGTATTTTCTACCACTTTATCTTCTAGCTCATTAATCATTACTCAGTAAGCTATTTTATTTATTTTTTAGATTAACATTATTTTATTAATTTGTAACTTGTATTCTGAAAAATGAAAAAATTAGTTGGAATTAAAACAAATACTACTTTCTAATACTACACTATTAGATGTATACCTTCGAAGTTCTAAAGACATCATGACCCCAGAGTACATGGCTAAGAAAACCAAATTTTTTGTTTGTTTTTGTTTTCATTAAGACAGAGTCTCACTCTGTTGCCCTGGGTAGAGTGCTATGGTATCATAGCTCACAGCAACCTCAAACTCATGGTGCAAGCAATCCTCATGCCTCAGCCTCCCAAATAGCTAGGACTACAAGGACATGCCACAATGCCCAGCTAGTTTTTTCTATTTTTAGTAAAGAAGGGGATTTTCAATTGCTCAGGCTGTTCCAAACTCCCAAACTCAGGCTGTCCACTTGCCTCAGCCTCCCAGAGTGCTAGGCTTGTAGGCATGAGCCATCATGCCTGGCTTAGAAAACTTAATTATTAAACACCCATACTTGTATAGACATAAAGTTATCAAAGTTTATGCATTGTGAGTAGTCCAAGATGATTATAATTCATCTTAAAAGGATGATTTAATAAACCTTACATAAAATAAAGCTTTGCTAGCAACTCAGTGAAATTATATAAAGATTATATATTCTTATAGCATGTTAACAAAAAAACCTCAGCTCTTCAGAATTATTTATATTTAAAGATTGTTATTTGAATATTCATAGTAGACTCTCTACTAAATGAGTAAAAAATAAATGTTACATAAACATGTGGATCTTCTGGATATAGTTTTTTTTTTTTTTTTTTTTTTTTTTCACTGTAACGATTGAGAACCTAACAGTGACATGGAAAAAAAAATCATAGTGTAATTTGGCCTCTTTTTGCAATTGAGTACTTTCTTCTGAGGTAGAGAACATCATACTTAGAAATGATCACAGTAAAAATATATTCTATGATTTTGAGGATAGGAAAAATAACAGAATCATATGGAAAACCTCTATGGTTAATACTTGTAATGTATTACATAGAATAAAAATGGGTAATGATAAGCAGAATAAGCTAAGTTAAAGAAAATTTTTAAATTTCAAATAAGCCTACATAAACACATTAAGGTAGGTTAAACATGAAAGTCTAAGTTACAATTTAACACTAAAAAATATCTTACCCCAAATACTATACAGCTTTATTTTATTTTAAACTTTTTAGGTAGAGTCCATCTTTTAGTTGGTCCCACATCCAAATGGTGTGTCATACACCACTATATCATATTCATTAAGGGGAAGCACACCAGTCACCGTCTAATCCCCTCCTTGCCTCTCCCACCAAATTGAATTGAATTGAATTTTACTCCAGTGTGGGTGTGTATTAGATTGTCTACTGGCTTCACACTAGTATTTAGTACATTGGAAATTTGTTTTTCCATTCTTGTGATATTTGACTAAGAAGAATGTACTTCAACTCCATCCAGGTTAATAAAAATGATGTAAAGTCACCATCTTTTGATGGCTGAATAGCATTGCATGGTGTACATATACCACAGCTTGTTAATCCATTCCTGAGATAGTGGGCATTTAGGTTGTTTCCACATCTTGGCAATTGTAAATTGAAGTGCAATAAACAATTTGGTTCAAATATCTTTATGATAAAATGACTTTAATCTTCTGGATAGATGCCTAGTAGTGGTATTGTGGAGTCAAATGAAAGTTCTAATTTGAGTTCTTTGAGAATTCTCCATACTCCTTTCCAAAGAGGCTGTATTAGTTTGCAGTCCCACCAACAGTGTAAAAGTGATCCCCTCTCCACATCACTACCAGCATCTGAAATTTTAGGGTTTTGTGATGGGGGCTAATATTACTAGGGTTAAGTAGTATCTCAGGTATTGATACTCTTTTTGGTTTTGATTTGCATTTCTCTGATGATTAAGGACAGTGAGCATTTTTTCATGTTTGTTAGCCATTCATCTCTCTTTCTCAGAAAGGCTCTGTTCATGTCTCTTGCCTGGTGATAGATAGCTGTTTGCTCTTCTTTTGTTGATAAAGTTGAGTTCTCTAAAGATCCTAATTATCAAGCCTTTATCATATTTAAAACATGCAAATATATTTTTCCATTCTGAATATTGTTTTTTTATTGTCCTTAGCTGTGCAGAAACTTATCAGCTAAAGTCCCATTTGTTTATCTTTGTTTTAGTTGTGATCAACACTGAAGTCTTCCTCATAAAATCTTTCCCCAGACTGACATCCTCAAGAGTTTTTCCCCACACTTTCTTATAGGATCTTTATCTCTTTTTTTGAGACAAAGTCTCACTATGTCACCCTGGGTAGAGTGCCATGGCATCACAGTTTACTGCAACATCAAATTCTTGGACTAAAGTGATTCTTTTGCCTCAGCCTCCCAAGTAGCTGGGACTACAGGTGCCTGCCACAACCTGTAGTTGTTGTAGTTGTCATTGTTGTTTAGCAGGCCTGGGCTGGGTTCAACCCACCAACGTAGTGTCCTAACCACTGAGCTATGGGTGCAGCCTCTTCTAGGATTTTTATCATTTAATGTCTTAGATTTAACTCTTTTATCCATCTTGAGTCAATTTTTGTAACAGGTGAAAGGTACGAGTCCAGTTTCAATCATTAACATGTTGCTATCCTGTTCTCCCAGTGCCATCTACTGAATACAGATTGTTTTCCCCACTATATAATTTTGTTTGGTTTACCAAAGACCAGATGACTTTAAGAGACTGGTTTCATCTTTTGGTTATCTGTTATGTTCCATATATCCATAGCTCTATTTTTGTGCCAATACCATGCTGTTTTGATCACAGTGGACTTGTAATATAGCCTATAGTCATGTAGGGGGATGCCTCCACCTTGCCTTTTATTACTAAAAATTGCATTGGCTATATGGTGTTTTTCTGCCTCTATACAAAAAAAAAAACCAAAACATTTTTTCCAGTTCTTCAAAGTATGATGATGTTATTTTAATGGGGATTGCATTAAATCTGTAGATTACCCCTGTAGGTCAATTGGCACTTACTCCTGCCTGCTTACAGAATTTTCTGTTTCATCTTGACTTTGCGCAGGTTCATTACAATGTGTCTTGGAAAGTCTCTATTTGTGTTGAGACTATCCAAGGATTAATAGTCTGCAAAAAGGATTGTTTCAAAATCTTTAGTTATGATATTCTCCAGTAGGGCTTCCATTCCTTTGGAACATTGTTCTTCCCCCTCAGGAATACCTGTAATTTATATGTTTGAACTCTTCTTGAAGTTCCATAATTATGTGAGCCAATATTTTGCTTTGCCTCTCTTCTTTTCTGCCTCTTTAACTACCTGGTTTAGCTCTAGAGGTTTATCCTATAACTCTGAGATTGGAGGTGAGATTCTTTCTTTTCCACAGTCTAATCTATTATTGATACTTTCTGAGCATCGTTAAGTATCCTGATCGACTCCTTCAATTGTTTATGTTCCCCCATATCCTTTCTATATTCTTCATATCTTTCTTACATTTTTTGGTTCTATTTTTCCACTTCTCATCAAGTCCTTTTTTGCCTTTACCATCATATTCCAAATTGCCTTTTTGTCATTTCCATTAATTCTTTATAGGTGGAATCACCTGTCATAGACACCTCATGATCTCTTGGAGAAGTTGCTCTGTTTTGGTTTTTCATGTTGCCAGAATTTATGTTGGCTCCTCCTCATGCTTGTTTTCTTCTTGTTCACTTCCTTCACCTACTTTTTCATTCCTATTACCTCCTTTGCTTTAAATTGCCTTGTCTCTGAGCTTAGGTACTAATGTAACCTTTAGGCATAAGGCCAAAAAGAAGAGAAGGGTAAAGGATAAGATGGGATAAAGAAAAGAAAATGATAAAGAGAAGAATAAAAGAAGAAGGACAAAAGAAAAGAATTTAAGAAAAAGTGAGAAGGATTTAGAGAAAGAAATTGACAGGAGAAATGGTGGTGATCAGCTGTGTGCTCTGACCACATCCATAAATCTAAGCCTTTGGAGTGCCTGACTCAGCGGGTCTCTTGAAGTCAGGAGCTCCTTATTACTCTGGGCAAAAGCAAGACTCTACTTCTGCCAAATAGAGAAGAAAAAGAAAAGAAAAAAAGTTAGTAGTATGTCACAGTGCAGAGCTACCAATACCACCACCAAAGACCAAAGCTCGAGACACTCTAGACCATGAGCTCATGACCTCCTTGAGCCAGACCAATGCCATGACCCCCCAGCCAGACCAATGCTGTGACTCCTCAGAACTCAGAAAAAAGAAAAAATAATAATAATTAAAAAATGGATAAAATTAAAAATACAATTAGAAAATATAAAGAAAAAATGGGGACTTGTTCTCTGTCTGAGAAATATGCATGTTAAAAATGAAGAAAAGTAGAAAAGTCTTTACTAAAAGTGAGAAAAAAGAGAGAAGTAATAAAGGAGCAAAAAAAAATATATAGGAGTAATAAAGGAGCAAAAAGAAAAATAAGAGGCTGAAAAACTATAACAAAAATGGAGGAGTCATAGCTATTGAAAAAATTAAAAATGAAAAACTAAAAATATAACCAGACCAGGAAAACTCAATCCAAACAACAACAAAATACAAAAAATCTAAGAAAAGATTTGTGAAACAGAGTTCAAAAATGGAAGAAATATGTGTGTGTGTATGTGTGTGTGTGTGTGTGTGTGTGTGTGTGTGTGTGTAGTAATATATTGCCTGGACACCAGGTGAGGCTATGGTGTTAGGAGACGAAGAACACGCAGGCTGCTTTAGCCGTATATGAAATTGAAGCCAGAAGCCACTTTCTAGTTGCAGAGGAAATTGAGTCCTGTCTTCCTGACTTATTTGCTCTCAGTCAGGGCCTTTCCACTTTGTCAGCATTCAGTCCCCTCATGATTGGCATCCTAAAGCTCTCTCTAGCTCCTTAAGAGGCACATCAAATAGTAAACCCTGACAAAAATGTGGCCTTCGCAGGGATGCAGGGTCCACTTAGCTCACCCCAAAGATGGTTCCTTGAGCTCAGCAAACAGGACAGAGTCAGCCTGCACTAGGACCCTGTGAACTATTCCTCCAGCTCAGCCTTCCCACACGGGCACTGCCCATTTAGCAGCCAAGCTGATGGGAGATCCACCCCACCTACTATTCAATATCAGCCACATTGTTCAAAATCTCCTCACTCGTTTAAACTGCTCATTAGAGCTATTTAGTCCAAAATCAAAGGACAAAAGCCTTTTCCTGTCCTCAGATTGTATGAGGTCTGGCAGCAGGCCCCTCCTCATCAGCCTGGAGACCACCACTCCTTAACTGTGCCCTCAGAGTCATGTCCCTGTGTAAGTTGCTCCAGCCAGAGATGGCTAAAGTTCTAGTTCTCCTGTTTAATCAAGAGTGACTAGCAAGGAGCTGTTTCTAATCAGCCATCTTGTTCTTCTGCCCCCTTTTATTTTACTCTTCTTTTCATTTTATTTTCCAGTTCTCAAACCAAATACTCCTTTTTAAAATTTTTTAACACATGATACAGTTAACATTTTGTTATGCTAAGTCACGTCTAGCAATTGAATGATATTGATTAGTTCCCATTTTTCTCTATGGCTTTGGATTATGTATTATTATGGATTAGTGGACAATCTACGTTAAAATATGGAGGTTCTGAATGACTATACAATTCTCTTCTGCCTAGCAGTTAAGAACAAATGTCAATCCCTTGCTTTAATTGGATATTGAGTAGGTTCTATAGTTTGGGGGGGGCTTGTAAAACATATTCGACATCTGCTTTTCCATGTTTCTACATCTCTTGGCTGTATATTTTAGAAAGCATTCAATTCCCAGAGTGGAAAAAGCAAGTGAGAATGTCTAGCACATCTCCCTTTGGTTCCCTTCTTTCTGTGATCTTGGCTTCCTAAAGTCTGGCTGCCTTTCTTGCCCTCTAATGCCTTTAATGACTCTTTCTGTTTTTTAAATGTATTTCCTGTTTTTTAAAACCAGCAGAAATTATACCAGTTGCAAGAATATCATACATAAATCTAATTATCCTATCAAATCCTTTGATATTTTTATATTACATTAATATGTTTGTTAATCAAAATGTTTTAGAATAACAGTACGTTATTTTTAAGTAATGTTACACTTAAGTGTTCTACTTATAACATTTTAAATCATTCATATTGAATTTTAGGATTATAAAGTCATTTGTCAGTCATTGTGCTATAAACCTTTTGGAAATCAGTCAAGTAAAACAAGAATCTTAGATACAAAATCATTTGAGATAATTTATGCTAAAATAATTATACATAGTCAGGTATCAAATAATGATGTTTGGGTTAATGACAGACCAAGAATGTGACAGTGTTCCCATAAAATTATATTAGAACTGAAAAGTTCCTATTGCCTAGTGACTCTGTAGTCATAACAACATCATAGTATAGTTACTTTATTTTTTCATTAACTTAGTGTAGCCTAAGTGTACAGTGTTTGCAATATTCTAATGTGTATAATAGTGCACACTCATGTTCTAAGCCTTCATTTTCACTTATCTCTCACTCACTGACTAACCCAGAACAACTTCTAGTACTGCGATTTGCATTCATACTAAAAACCCTATACAAGTGCATCATTATTTATGGTTTTTTTTTTTTTTTTTTTTTTTTTTTTTTTTTTGCAGTTTTTGGCTGTGGCCAGGTTTGAACCCGCCACTTCTGGTATATGGGGCTGCGCCCTACTCCTTGAGCCACAGGCGCCACCCATTATTTATGTTTTAAATAATATTTTTACTGTACCTTTTCTATTTTAGATATGTTTAGACACACAAATATTTACCAATATGTTACAATTTCCTATATTATTCAGTATAATAACCTTCTTTATAGATTTGTAGCCCATGAGTATTAGGTTATATAATAAAGCCTAAGTGCCTAGTGTGCTATGACAACTAGGTTTCTGTACAGTCCGTGATGTTTGCACAATAATGAAATCACCTAATGATGCATTTCTCAGCATGTATTCATAACATTAAGCACTGCATAACTGAATATGCACTGAATCTCAAAAGCAAGGGCATAATATAAACTAATTAAAATGAGTAATGTATATTTCATTATTGCCTTATGCTACTTCTGCATTACTGGAATAGGCCATTATGTGATAATCATATTACCATTCAAAAAGATCAACTCTTTTCTTCTAATTAAATTTGAGAGACAACATGGACATATTCAGAGAAAGTAAAACAAAGTACTCTTTTTTTTTTAGTCAATAATAAAGAAATTATGTAAAGGCTGGGACAGAAAAACAGTATTCATGTGAAATTTTACTATTTTACTATTCTAATATTTTACTATTCATGTGAAATTTTAATGAGAGATTTTTCACACTACTTTTTGTAGTAGCTCTCAAGCCACTGTGTGAGGTAACACTTGGACATAGCTTGCTCAAACAGGGCCCCAAATTAGTCTCCACAATAAGGGGAAAATCTCGCCAACTCTATTTTGTTCTATTTAGACACAAATGACTTTATTTTTCTTTTCAGGTAGCATATTTATTGCACCACAGTCTGGGCAAAAGTTAGTTCATTATATGATTTCTAGTTTGCAGTATCCAATTTCAAAGTTATCTATTAAGCAAAAAAAAAAAAAAAAGAAAGAAAGAAAGAAAGTAAGAAAGAAAGAAAGAAAATTCTAATCCAGCAGGTCCAGAATAAACTGTTAGGTTTTATCTTATTTAGAAGCTTCGTTAAATACAATGTGACATTACACCAAGTGTCTGACATGTTAATCAACATAGGAACTAATATGGTAATAATAAGACCCCCATCTTGAGATCAAATGAATAATTATTCAATCCAAACATCCCTTCAATATTGGTTCATATTCCTCCCAAATGGTGCAAAATTTAGGCAGAGCACCAATGCCTCCAAATCTTTCAGAACCAGTAGGCTTTTTGGATGTCAGCCCCTAAGAATCACATCATCAGCCAGGTGTGGTGGCTCATGCCTGTAATCCTAGCACTCTGGGAGGCCTAGGCAGGCAGATTGTCTGAGCTCACATGTTTAAGATAAGCCTAAGCCAGAGAAAAACCTTGTCTCTAAAAATAGCCAGACATTGTGGCTGATGCCTATAGTCCCAGTTACTTTGGAGGCTGAGGTAAGAGAATCACTTGAGCACAAGTGTTTGAAGTGGCTGTGAGCTATGACGCCATGGCACTCTACCAAGAGAGCAACAAAGTGAGACTCTGTCTCAAAACAAGAAAAAATCACAACATTATTTATTTATTTGTTTATTAACCATTTTTTTGGTTTGTAAATAGTTTGGATTCTTTATTTTTATTATTATTTAAAAATATTACAAGGATACAAATGTTTATGGTCACATGAAGCACTTATGTTATGCTTAAATGCAGGTTAAAGTGTGCCCATAGGGCAGCACCTGTGGCTCAAAGGAGCAGGGCGCCAACCGCATATGCCAGAGGCGGTGGGTTCAAACCCAACCCAGGCCAAAAACCACAAATAAATAAATAAATAAATAAAAATAAAGTGTGCCCATAGCCTAGATAGTGTTCATTGTACCTGTTATGTGGGTTTTGGCTCATCCCTCCCCTCCTCCTCCCCCTACTTGATTTCCTTTGAGTTTTACTTCCCTCTGTGCACATATGGGCTCATTAGTTAGTACATGTGGTGTTGGTGTTTTACCATTCTTTAGATACTTCACTTAAGGTACGATCTCCAATTCCATTCAAATTGTGGCAAAAGGCCACATTCATCCTTCTTCGTTGCTGAGTAGTATTCCATAGTATTTATATGTGTGTGTGTGTGTGTGTGTGTGTGTGTGTGTGTGTGTCACTTTTTGGTCAATACATTAATGAATTGATGAGTACTTGGGTTGATTCCACATCTTTGCAATTGTGAATTGTGTTGCAATAAACATTTGCATGTTCAAGTGGACTTCATCCCGGAGATCAAAGAATGCTTCAACATATGAAATCAATGTGATTTACCACATAAACAGAAGGAGAAACAAAGGCAATATGATTATTTCAAAAGATGCAAAAAAGCATTAAACAACTCAGCAGCCTTTCATAATAAAAATCCTTAACAAACCAGGAATTGAGAGAACATATCTCAAAATTAAAAACTCCACATATGACAGTCCCACAGCAAACATCATACTGAATGTAACTTGAAAGTATTCTCACTAAAAACTGGAACAAGGCAAGGGCATCCACTGTTACCACTTCTATTCAACACAGTGCTGGGAGCACTAGTGAGAGCAATTTCATGAGAGGAGAAAAGAAAATGTTATCCAACATGGGGAAAGAGGAGGTCAAACTATTGCTTTCTGCCGATGATACCATGTTATGTGTAGAAAACCCCAAAGGCCACACCAAGAGACGCCTGGAATTGATAAATATATTCAGATAAGTTTCAGGTTACAAAATCAGCGTACACAAGTCAGTAGCATTTCTACACACCAATAACAGTCAAGCTGACGAACAAATCAAAGACTCAATACTATAAGACGCAATAGCCACAACTAAAATGAAATACCTAGTAATTTACTTAATCAAGGAGGTGAAAGATCTCTACAAATAGAAGTACAAAACACTGGATCAGTGGAATCAACCTTGTTAAAATGTCCATTCTCAACAAAGTGAGTTACAAATTCAGAGCTGCAATTCTCATCAAACTACCAAGGTCATATTTCACAGATTTAGGAAAATATTCTGTGCTTTTTTCACCACCAGAAAATAGTAAGTAAATGGAACAAATCTGGCTACATAACATTACCAGACTTCAAGACTACAGTAACCAAAAATGTATGGTAATGGCACAAAAATAGAGACATAGACCAATGGAAGAGAACAGAGAACCATGATACACAGCCATCTACATAGGGGCAATGGATCTTTCACAAAGCAGACAATAACGTACCCGAAGAAGTAGAAGCCTTATTCAAAAAATGGTGTTGGGAGAATTGGATAGTTACATGCAAAAAAGACTTAAAGTATGAAAGAATAAGAATGCTAGATGAAAATGTTGGGAAAGCTCTTTTAGATATTAGCCTAGGCAAATAATTTATGAAGAAGACCCAAAGGCAATCATACCAAAACCAAAAATAAATAAATGGGAATTGATCAAGTTAAAAGGCTTCTGCATGGATAAAGAAATATTCAATAAGGTAAAAAGACAACTTAGAGAATAGGAGAAAATATGCAAGCTATACATCCGATGAAAGTCTAATAACCAGAGTCTACAAAGAACTCAAACTAGTCAGCAAGGAAAAAACAACCAGCCTAGGTGCAGTGGCTCATGCCATAATCCTAGTATCTGGAAGTCTACGGGGGAAAGATCACTTGTGGTCAGGAGTATACGACAAGCCTAAGCACAGTGAGATCTCGACTCTACCAAAAATACAAAAATTAGCCAGGCATGGGTGCACACATCATAGTCCCAGCTACTTGGGAGACTGAGGCAGGAGGATTGCTTGATCTCAGCAGTTTCAAGTAGTTGAGAGCTAAACTAAGGCCTTGGCACTCTAGTCCAAGTGACAGAGTGAGACACTGTTGGTGTGACTTAAAATTAGTACAGCTTTAATGGAAAAGAGTATCTCCTCAAAGACTAAAATAGACTTACATTTGATCCAGCAATCCAATTGCTGGGTATTTACCCAAAGAAAAAGAAATAATTTTTTCAAATCCTCTTAAACCTCAATAATTGATAGCATTTTTTTGTGTTTTCTATGTCTAAGTATTGTTTTAAAAGCTTTATGTGGGTTTGTTAATTTAATACAACATTGCTAAGTGTTAGGTGATATATCTATTACATCTGTTTCAGAGGTAGTTTCTAAGCATATAGACCTTAAATAACATGTCTAAAGAGTTTAAAAAGCCCACAAGCAGCAAATTTAAAGATCAAAATTTCATCCGTGGATCTATGAGATAATAGTCACTTAATCATCCTTTAATGTTGCCTTTATCAAGGACATAAAGTAGGGAGTGAACAGGCAGATATCAATGATAATACAGAAGGGTATAATAAGAAGGGAAACATCAACATTAATGTTAGAAACTGTGTTTAACCAAGAATAAACAGGGTACTCCATAGTGAGAAAAGTTAATGCATGTAAATGTTATATCATTAATGAGAAAATTAACTTGTGATTGTATCTCTTTATTACTTATATCTTTGTCTATTATCGAGATTTAAGATAATGATTTTTCTAGTTAGTTCAATATGGAGATAATATGTATTAATTGCTTTTATGAGTTTTTGGAACATAATAAACACTCAATAAATAATTAGTACCATTCCCTTGTTTATTTTAACACTCTACAACAAAATAATAACAACGACACTAACAAAACTGTGTTTCTCTGGTATTCTATGACAGCTGTGGCACGTGGGAAGTCTTATCTCTCTTTTGAGCCCAGACATTTAAGGTTGTAATGAGCTATGATGATGCCAAAAATAACCTGTTTGGAAGGTCTGCTCATTGCATATTCACTATGATACTGATGAAGTTTATTCCTCCTCTAAATTATATCTGGCTTTCCTGGGTTCTTTGAGTCGTTCCTTATAAATTAAAAGATCCGAAGTCCCAACTTGCCAAGATCATTGAAAATGTTCATTCTTTAAATTTTAGGATTAAAAGGGCACAAAATGCTGCAGTTCAATTTAGTACCAAAATTGGGACAGGGTACTTCCTGTCACAAAGACTTACTCATTCAGGGACTTGCCATGCTGTATCATCAACATCGCACATTCGTCCTCTATACCTCCTCATTAATGCCTATTGTGTCTGAGGCCAGATTAGAACAGCTCATTCCCTGACTGTACCATGCATTTTTTTCTGTTAAAATTTGAGAAAATATTCAAGCCTTCACATTTATTTATATGGCTAGAGAGGACTACTAATAGTTGCACCATTCACATGAAAGAAAAATACTATGCCCAAGAAAAATTGCTGCACATGTCTTTAGGGGCATTTTAAGTGGCAGAAAACACAGTGCAGAAAATCATGGCCTCTACCTCATATCCATTTCTGCTTTAATGTACTCAAATATGTACCCTAAAAAGCTTTTTCTTTTTCTAATTCCTTTTCTTATAATTTTCTATATTCTATCTAAAATGTTTGTTTTAATATGCTAATATTTATGAATAGTATATCTGAACGTTGTTCTAAATCCTTCGCATCTATTAAGTCTCAAAATAATACATCATTATTATTATATTGTCTGCATTTTACAAATTAGGAAACTCAGCTATTAAGAGTTTAATCTACACATGTGCATGTGTTTTTATAAATATATGGAGAGCCAGATAAAGAGAGCTCAAAAAGAGATTAAGAGAGACTGAAACATAACCATGTTTGTGATACAGTAAGGTTATAAAGGATTTTTCAATTAAAATGACAGTTCAATACTGTCAAAGCCAATTTGCTTTACAAAATACCAAAACTATCTCTTCTGTTTAAGGAACTACTACATGAAAGCAAAAAGTACATATCTGAGTATTCCGGCATTTCAGTTCAATTGTCTCACCTGTAATCATTCAATAAATAAAACTAAAGGGAAAAAATGGCAGTCTGATATCTTTTGGGTTTTATAGCACAGAAGTAATTCTGCACAAAATGAATTAGATCTGGAAAACTGTTGTTGTAAGAAATCATTGATTAATGAATTTTACACGGAGTTAATTGGTTTCTTGGGCTTTTCTCCTAAGATGATTAAGCAGCTGGCTGCTTAAATTAGGTATTTTAGAACAGAGTGTTTTCTTACTGGGAATCATTCTTTTTGCAGAAGCAGAAATGGTGGACACTTGGCAAACAGTTTAAATTTACCTCTATTCTTGCCACCAAATTGTCTTTGGTTGCTAAGTTAAAAAATAAAAAAAATAAACTTTGATGTTGTTGTTCCACCGAGGTAATTTTCATGTCCTTAGACTCTCAATTTAGTGTTGAGTGGAGCCAGATCCACATTCAAATTACATATTGGTAAGAAATTCATATCTAATTTGTAATGTCTGTCATTGAAAACATAATACAAATTTGCTTAAGTCAAGATGTTCTACATTTCCAAAAAACCAGGAAATCACTTGCTAAATATTATTTGAAATATAAAATACATAGAAATATGGAGATAGTTAATATAAATTTAAAGTATAATGTATATTTTCAAAAATTTTATTTGTAGAAATATGTTAAAATTTATTTTTCAGTAGAAACATTTGATTACATCTGAATTTTACTAGAGATAATAAGGATTAATACCACATATTTCTACAAAAAGAGAGCATAAATTTTTTAAGAAAGAAATCTGTGTTAATTAGTACATTAATGGAATAATTAACCAGTATATTTGAAGAATTTATTTTAAGCCATAGATGATATGATTTTTAGTACATAACTAAGAAGGTACTATTAAAAGATAATAACTTGTATTCTAATAAGCTGTCCATGCTAATTTTGTGATTTTTCCTTATTTTTGAATCTAATACAAACCAAAAAAGCATAAGTATAATCCTTAAAGGAATAATTTATCATGTACTATATATTCAAATATATTATAAAACATTATATAAATTCTGAATACATAATTGAGGCATTTGTTGTCATTATAACAGGTCTGATCATAGAAGTGTGAGATATTACGTATGCTGAGAAGCTATTATGTGTACTAATTCATATTTTATGCCACAATTGAATAGCAATGCCCTTTAGTGTGTTATGGGTCCTAAAAGCTTATTTGCTTCAGATACAAAAGCAAATTATGCCTATTATTCAGATAATTATGCTTTATAGTTTTTCTAGGGGTTATTAATACTGTACTTTAAATAGATATTGAAATGCTTAAATAATAGTTGTCCTGAACTACATAACATTGTAATGGAAGGAATTCAATGAATTTATATAATTATTCTAGATAGCTAATTTCTAGTCTTAGATAATATCATATAATTTCTTCATTTATAAATTATAAAGATATTGTCAAAAATACTCATTATTCTATCATAATTTTGAATACACATGTGAATATTTCAAGAAAACATTAGCACAAGGACTCCACTGGAAAACAAATGATAATATACTGTCATTAAGTAGAGAGATTCTAGTACTGAAAATTTTTGAGTGATAGAAAATACATTAATATAGTTTACACAAAAATTCTTAAAATACAATAAAACCTTGAAAAACAAGGTCCACAGAGCATTTTTACATTACTTTTTCATCAATTTTCAGAAATATAAGCATATTAATCAGTGTGAAAATTTTTTAAAACAATTCATCTCCTCATATCATTTGATTAGGATCAAAATTAATTACTCCTTACTCAGTCTGCTCAATGAGGTTAGGGTTGCAGATGCAGTGATGACATGTGAGATATCAACTCAATAACATCAATTTTTACATTCCCAGTAAAGCAAAAATAAAACAAAGAAAGGCATAATGTCACAGCTTTTACCCTAGTTATTTCAGAATTTCTGGAAACATTTTATGCAATTGAGTGAAAATAAGCAAATGCATAAAATTGTCATTACTTATGAATAATACAAATATTTGAAAATCCCTAGAAAAATAGAAAGAAACTATAATTTAAAAACGAAGTAAATTGACAAATTAAAAATACATGTTAAACACCAAGAACTCTCCCAAAACATAATCACCAAAGGATCCAAATAAAGAAAAATGAAACAGAAAATCTTCTCTTTGAATTTATTTTTTTATTTTATTGTATAAATTCTAAATGTAAATTATATTTTGATATACATATACATGGTGAAATAATTACTACATTCAAGCTAATTAATATATGTCTTACCTCTTACCTCACATAGTTACTACTTTTTCCCATGATGAGAACACCTGAAATTTATTCCTTTAACAAAATTCCAGTACATTATACACTATTTATTAACTGTGTTCATCAGGTTGTACATCAGATGTCTAGAGTGATTTATCATATATAACTTAAACTTTGTACACTTTGATCTACAGGCCAAGTTCACTGATGAATATCTATGCAAAAATACTCAATAAAATCTTAGCCAATGGATTACAGCTACATATTAAAAAAAATTATACATCACTATGAAATAGGCTTCATCCAAGGGATGCAAGGAAGCTTTAACATACACAAGTCCATAAATATAATTCATCATATTAGTAGAAGCAAAAACAAAGACCACATGAGCCTTACAATAGATGCAGAAAAAGCACTTGATAAAATTCAGCATTCTTTTCTAAAAAGAACACTTAAGAATGTACGTATAAGGTGTCATATTTCTTAAAATGATAGAAGCCATCTACAACAAACCCACAGCTAATATCATACTCAATGGAGTAAATAAAACTTATAGCTTTTCCACTAATAACAGGAGCCAGACAAGTATATCCTCTATAACCACCACTATCCAACACGGTGCTGGAAGTTCTAGCTAATGCAATCAGGAAAGGGAAGGATATAAAAGGCCTTCAAATACAGGCAGAGGTGGTCAAACTGTAACTCATTGCAAAAATATGATCTTATACTTAGAAAATCCCAGAGACTCAATCACAAAATACTTAGAGGAGATCAAGAAATACGGCAACATCTCAGGGTATAACATCAATTGAAGAGGACGCCAAGAGCCACACGACCTCTGAGCAAGATGATTTGCAGCTGGGGGGTGGGCCCTCGGCCAATTCGTCCACAGGTGCTCCTTGCGGAGAGAGAACCCGTGCCCATGGCGAGCCCTGGGCACGTAGTCATTGTCTAATACTCCCCTTACCTGTCTTGTGCTGTCTCAATAAAAGGTTACTGCGGAGGTTGCTCGAGGCTACCCTGCAATCAAGGTTCACCCGCCTCTTACAAGCTTGTACTTCTAATCGGCGTCTCCCCTGGCTCCTTTCTGCAGCGATCAAAACCAGGGCCATAGGGGCTGCGACAATCAATGTCCATAGATCAGTGGTAGTCTTCTTATAAGCTAATAACATCCAAGCCAAGAAGCAAATCAAAGATTCAATTGTTTCACAGTAGCTTCAAAGAAAATGAAACTTAGAAATAGACCTAACCAAAAAAGGGAAAGGACCTCTACAAAGAGAATTATAAAACACTAGGAAAAGAAATAACAGAAGACATCAACAAATGGAAGAACATACCATGCTCTTGGCTGGGAAGAATCAACATTGTTAATATG
The DNA here is from genome assembly GCA_963574655.1 of Perodicticus potto. Lineage (NCBI taxonomy): Eukaryota > Metazoa > Chordata > Mammalia > Primates > Lorisidae > Perodicticus > Perodicticus potto. The sequence continues at coordinate 31,793 of CAUYRH010133754.1, forward strand.
TCTACACTACTCAAAGCAATCTACAGATTCAATGCAATCCCCATTAAAATATCAACATCATATTTTGAAGGACTGGAAAACCTGGTACTTTATTTTGTATGGAACAAAAAAGCCCTGAATAACCAAGGCAATTTTTAGGAAAAAAAAAAATTGCTGGAGGTGTTACTCTTCCAGATTTTAGCTTATATTACAAGTCCACAGTGATCAAAACAGCAGGGAATGGGCACAAAAATGAGAAATAGATACATGGAACCAAATGGAAAACCGAGAGATGAAACCAGTTTCTTGTATCAATCTGATCTTTGATAAACCAAACAAAAGTATACACTGGGGAAAAGAATCCCTATTCAATACATGGTTCTGGGAGAACAGGATAAACTCATATAAAAGACAGAAATTAGACCCACACCTTGCACCACTTACAAAGATTGACTCATGTGGATAAAATTTAAATCTAAGACATGAAATGATAAAAATCCTTGAGGAAAGTAAAGGGGAAACACTTGAGGATGTCATCCAGGGAAAAGATTTTATGAAGAAGACTTTAGCACCAATCGCAACACCAACAAAAATAAACAAATTAGACTTAATTAAAATGAAAAGTTTCTACACAGTTAATGTCACAACAATTAAAGGAAAGGGACAGCTTTAAGAACCGGAAAAGTTATTTGTAGGGTATGAATCTGAGAAGGCTTGTTAGCTGGGATCTATAGGGAAGTCAAATTAATCAACAAAAGAAGAGCAAACAATCCCATCTATCACTGGGCAGGATACGTGAAAAAAACCTTTCTGAGGAAGACAGACAAATGGTTAACAAACCTGAAAAAAAAAACGCTCATTGTCCCTAATCATCAGAGAAATACAAATCAAAACCACCCTGAGATATTACTTAACCCTGGAGAGAATCGCCCACGTCACAAAGTCCCAGGGTTGCAGATTGTGGCAGGGATGTGGAGAGAGGGGAACTCTTTCACACTGTTAGTGGAACTGCAAACTCATATAACCTCTTTGGAAATGAAGCATAGAGAGGCCTCAAAAAACTCAAATTAGATTTTTCCATTTGACCCTGTAATCCCACTACTAGGAATTTATCCAGAATTTTAAAAAAGAAAAAATCATTTTATCATAAAAACATTTGCACTAGAATGTTTATTGCAGCTAACTTTATGATTGCCCAAATGTGGAAACTACCTAAATGTATACCATGGAATACTATTTAGCCATAAGAAAAGATGGTGACTTTACATCTTTTGTTTTGACTTGGATGGAGTTGAAACACATTCTTCTTAGTAAAGCATCACAAGAATGGAAAAGCCAATATCCAATGTACTCAATTTTATTATGAAGCCAGTAGATGGTCTGACACACACCCACATAGGAGAAAAACTTAATTCTATTCAAGTTGGGGAACGAGAATGAGGGGGGAGAATAGGGGAGATTGGTGTGCTCCCTCTTAAAAGGCAGAATGTGGGGATGTATGGCACACCTTTTAGGTGCAGGACACAACTGCAAGTGGGACTTTAACTGACAAATTCAAAAATTGTGACCAGGTTTTTGTACTCTGACCTTAACATGAAGTTAAAAAAATACAAAATAAAATAAAGTAAATAAAATAAAATCTTAGTTTTCAAAAAAAAAAGAATGAAATCCTGTCATTTGCAACAGCATGGATAAACATGAAAACATTATGATATTTATATTTAATGAAAAAATTGAATGAGTGTAAAACATGCCTTCTTCTTGAATGGGAAATCTCAATAGCACAATAAATTTACCATTTTTTGTACAATTTATACATAAATAAAATACAACCCCAAAATAATGAAAAATTTTATTAGTTTGAAGATCATCTAGTAAAAAAAATAAGTAAATGTCAATTAAAACAGAATTAAGCCTAAAACTCTAAAACTAGTGGAAGAAAATATACCAAAATACTTTCTTTTGTCATCTTATGGGACAGACATCCTCAAAATGTTAAAATTGTGGAAACTATAAACAAAGGAATAAATAGTTCTGACAATATTGTTTGCTTTTTTGTTATTATGCACAAAATATATAGACATGTTACCTTTAAAAAGAAAACATAATTTCAAACCTCTTGGAATTTTGTAGCCAATATATTTGTATCAGTGTTTTTATGCATCTATTACACATATGCGTGTATGCATACTCACAGTCCCTGTATTTTATATGCACACATTTTAAAAATGAGTGAGAACATATGAAGACAATTAAAATTAGTCAGCATATAAATATGCTTATTTGGTCTTCATTTATTTTTCATAGTAGGTAATAATTCCCCCTTTTGAAGTCTCTTAATATCATCTAGTTTCATTGAATAATACAGTTCTTGCGTATCCTTAGAGGAAAGATAATTTACAATGAAATGACATTTAATAAAATCCTTCAAATCATATCGAATGTGTAATTCTATAATTCTCTAATTTATACAGTTTTAGAGATATGGAGCTCAAGAATTTTGGCTGTTCCATATTTTGAAAATTATTCCAAAGATTCTATGTGTCAAGTCATTTTTAAAAACCTTTAATGCTGGCTGCAATTCCGGTAGAGTTATTTCGAGTTGCTCAAGCTCAGCATTAACATACTCTCTCTCTCTCTTTTAGACAACACATGTATTTGTGTTTTAAATACCACAGGGAAAAAAATTATGAAAACTAGAACGAACTAATATCTACAGAAATGCATTGTTAATTTTATCTACAAGCAGACCACTCCATCTGTTCAAACATAATGCTCCAAAACAAGGAATATGTTCCAAACCAAAGAGCATGATATTTGACAGATGGAGAGGTCTGTAAGCCTGTCTGGAGCATGGAATACTATAGAGTTTGTAGCACGGTCCAATTTTCCACACTAAGTGAAATCTAATCGAAATTTCTCCCCAGTAAAAATCAAAATGAGCACCAATTTTACCAATTGCTATGCATCATAGACCAACTCATTTCATGTGTTTTCTTTCTCACATAAAAGAAACCAATATCTACTTTCTGAGTTAATTTTCAACTTTCATGGCTGTTCTCCTACATAAATAAGTACAAATGTCAAATATATTTCATGTATAATAAAAGGGACCAGTGAATCAAAGTTAGAACTCTTTAGCATAAAAATATCATCTGTGAATTACTTTTAGAAGGATTAGTTATTTAGATATTCTGTCATAGTCTATAAGATTTGAAAAAGCCTATGATAGGTTTTAATGAATCGTCTCTTTCATTTATTGACTCAAACAACAAGATGAGATATTTGATTGTCTTCCCTAAAGGAGGCAGTCAGTGTCAGGCTGAATAAGATTTTTTGCTCTTGTTTCTAAAAGCCAGCATTGTAATGTATGATGAAGGACATGGGAGATTGCTGCATTAGTTTTAAAATTTGAGTACAATTAAATTAGACAAAAACTTGGCTGAAAATATCACTATGAACTGAAAACACCGTTTTAATTTATATAAATTAATTTTTGGCTTATCAAATAGAATATGAGGACACACTATGAGAAGTGTGTAGATAAAATATATTAACAATGATGGGTGTCCCATAACAGCTCAGTACTTAAAACTGAAATAGTTCAGCATTCCAAAATTCAAAGTTACTTATGAGTTGGTATCCCAGCATACTTGGTATAAACTACCCTTGCCTCTAGATGTGCTCAATTCCAAACCTGGGTAGCAATGACTATGCCTTTTCACTTATGATGGTTTTTAGGACAGGTAAGAATATTTAGGGCAACCTCATAATACATTTAGAAATTGAGCAAAATTTTCTGTTAGAAAACCCTGAAAGGAGACAACTTGTGCCTTCTTCAGGATTAGTATAATTACATATGAACTGCTTTTCTAAAAATATTTCCTTTCCTTCCACTCCAGGGAAGTAGAAAATTCAAGTAAATGGACCACAGATTTAAAGACTGAAACACTATTCTTCATTTGATGGAAATATAAACCTTCTTAATATTATGTAAAATTCAGATAAATAAATATTTCATATGCATGCTTGAGCTATGGTCATCTACTTGTTTTTTCTCTAGCCCTGGAATAAATTATTACAGATTTTAAATAAGATATTCTACACTTGAATGGTTATCATGATGATGGCCATTTGCTGGCCCTGTTATTCCCACATAAAATGCTTTGAATATTCTATTTTTCAAATTTACATAATTCTATTAGATACTGTTTTGTGTTAACATAAATTACCTAATGACATACTCTCAAAACTTGGTTCTGAGCTTATTTCCCAATTACAGGAAGTTTCACTGGACCTGTATCTGTCCATGCTAATAAAAATTGAGAGGTTGTTAACACCAAGTAGGTCTTCAGATGCCTCTTTGAATATCAAGGAAGTTTCATCATCCAGTTTTAGTACTTGCATATTAGTATATCCCCACAGTTTTTATACTCATTTCCTTTTTTATTTTTCTTATGATGTCTAATCTAGAATATATCTTGTAACAATGCTAACTGCTGTTGACAGACTGTGTGCATGCTCTTGTGTGTGTGTGCTGAAATTCAATTTACCTATGAGTTTCAGTAAGTAAAGCTTCTTCAGAAAGAGAAGATAAACTTCTCTGGCTAGTAAAAAGATTTTTGATCTGCACCACCAATTTTCCCTATGTAGCATTATCATTTGAACTCCAGACTCATATATAGACTTCTACTTAATTTATCCACTTATAAATCTAATAGGCATGTCAATCTTCATAAGCCCCAAATTAAATTCTTGACTGAATCTACCCTAATAAAAAACTCAACTACATTTCTCATTATGTTCCCACCTCACATATAATGCCAAAACAAACTGAATTTTATAGATAAAGTGTAAGAACCATCACTCATTCCTTTGTATTTACTACTATTCTTTGCATCCAATTCATTGGCAAGTTCTTTGAGTTTCATTTTTGAAATAGATTTCTAATCTATTCAAACCTCTGTCTACAAAGTCTAAATCCAGACAATGACTTTCTCTTTCAGCGGCTAAGACAATTGAAGTTTTCCATTTTCTGGTCCTATAGTTAATTTTCCACACTGCTGTTTACTTTCTATCTTTCTTTTTGTTCCCTTTACTTCCTCCTTTTCTCTTCTTTTTCCTGTCTCCCTTTCATTCCTTCCTTCCTTTTACTCTTTCTTCTTTCCTTCTTCTTCTGTTCTTTTTTCCTTCTTTCCCCTCCTTTCTTTTCCCCTTTAAAATGATTCAAATTTTGTGTCTCCTCTGTTTCAATCTTTTCTATTTGTTTCAGTTATACATAGAGTAAAATCAAAACTCTACTACCAAAAAGTGCTTTAAAAGATTTGGCTGTTCCTTATTCTTCCTTCCTAATTATATACCACTTTGTCCTTTCTCAATATATTAAAGTTATAGTTCGGTCTTGTCAGATGTGAGGACCAGATTCCTGTGTTCCCTGATTCTTGGTTCCCAGTACAGAAGAATGATTATACTAAGTCAGCAGAGGAAGCAGGTTCAAGCAGGGAAAATGCCAAATTTGATTAAAGCATACTACATTCCAGAGAAAGAATGCGTTAGCTCCTATGAGTGGAGGAGACTCTGAGTATAACAAGATTTTTACCTTTATGCTAATTCCTTAATATTATATTAGATGAGCGGTGAAATATTCATGGTTTTTCTTGTAACGGGGTGGAGAATTTCTAGAATTGGGAGCCGTCCCCTTTCCTAACCTTGTAAGGCACCCCTTGTCTTGTCACCTGTTCTTTATTGGGAGTCCCTGCTGGTCAGTTTGTTCTTCCTAGTACACAAGCATCGTCTAGTGCCACCTGTTTCTCTAGTGGACACTCTAGACCAAGGATCTTTCCCCCTTTCTCCTTGTTCCAATCCAAGAGTCTCAGCTCAGAGTCTTTGTGCTTATCTTTTCTTCTGCCTGGAACAATTTAGACTCTTGGCATGATACTCCTTTATATCATTCAGTTCTCAAATTTTACTTTTACAGAAAAAGTACTTCCTTGGCCACTCTATCTACAATTCTGTAATGCCCCTCCACACATAATTACTGTCTTGCTTGTTAATTTTATGTGTCAACATGATAGCCCTGGGGTACTCAGGTCTTTGGTTAAATATTATTTCTAGTTGTGTCTGTGAAGGTGTTTCTGGATGACATTAATGCTTAAGTGAGTAGGTTTGAGTAAAGCTGATTGCCTTCCCCAAAGTAGGTAAGCCACAACCAAACTATTGACAGCCTGAATAAAATAAGAGGTAGAATAGGAAAAAAATCACTCTCTCTCCCTGTCTCTGAGCTGGAACATTGTTCTTTTCCTCAGATTTGGACTCAGATTGGAATTTGTATCATCACCTCTTCTAGGTCTAGACTTCTCAACCTCCATGTTCATATGACCAATCCTTTTATGCCAATCTCAGCTTTTTCTAGCATGTATGCCAAAACATTTCCACTACTCAAAACTCTATCCATTACTCAATTTCAAACCTACTCCCACATGTTTAGGTATTTGTTTCAGCAGCACTCCACTTTTCATTAGCTTTCTTTCTTTCTTCTTTTTTTTTTTTTTTTTTTTTGGTAGAGTGCCATGGTGTCACAGCTCATAGAAACCTCAAACTCTTGGGCTCATGTGATCCTCTTGCCTCTGCTTCTTGAGTAGCTGTGAATACAGGACTCATCATGATGCCCAACTAGTTTTCTTAAGAGATCAGGACTTGCTCGGGCTGGTCTTAAACTCCTGAGCTCAAACAATCTACCCAATTCTCAGAATACAAAGACTCTGAGATGAGACTCTTGAGTTGGATTAAGGAGAAAGGGGAACAGATCGTTGGTCTAGGGTGTCCACTGAGAAACAGATGACACTAGACTATGCTTGTCTACTAGGAAGAACAAATTGACCAGCAGGGGCTCCCAAGAAAGTACAGATGACAAGCCAAGGGATGCCTTACAAGGTTAGGAAAGGGGATGTTTCCCAATTCTAGAAATTCTCCACCCCTTTACAAGAAAAACCATGAATCACTCCTCATCTAATATAATATTAAGGAATCTGCAGAAAGGTAAAAATCTTTGTTTCCCATATTGTCAGGATAGCATGCATGAACCACTGTACCTGGCCAAAATCTTGGTTAATTAGCTTAGGCTTCCATAATAAAATGTTATAGACTTGGTAGCTTAACCAATAGATATTTATTTCTCACATCTGGAGGCTGGAAATTCAAGATCAAAAAGGCAGATTTGGTTCCTGGGAAGAGCCATCTTCCTGGTGCACTCTGATGACCACCTTCTCACTCACTTTGTGGCATTTTATTGTGAAAGCCAGAGTAGAGTAAAAACACTCAATCTCTTCCCCTCAGACCTTCAGCTGACTGGATGAGGGTTTTCTGCTCCATGGTGGGTAATCTGTGTACTGATAGTCAACTGGTTGTACATCTTAATCACATCTGTAAATATTTTACAGAAACAACTACATTGATCTATGATCCCAACACTTAGGTATCAGGGCCTAGCAAAGTTAAAACACAAAATTAACCATCCAAATAAACATCATTATAACTACAGTGCTCTTTAAATAATATGAAAAATTTTTTCCCTCTAAATGGAAAAGTGCAAATTATCAAAAATGATTGACTGGAATTACTAGTAAACATACATGAATGTTATGTTGATGAGCCAATGTTGTTGGGATCGAATAGAAGCAAAGACAAGTAATTCATGAATTATTATATACTAATAAAATATATTTGTATTGCCTTATTTTTATAATAATTACCTTATTTTATAATAAGTCTCTTTAGATAATATATATTCTATCTACAGTTATGATCCTAATTCATAAATAACAAGCTGATTTCATTTAAAGTATTCAGAACTTGGATACATTTAATGAATATTACATTAAATTAAGTCAAATTAGGGCCAGGAATGGTGGCTTATACCTTGAACTCTGGGATGCTGAGGGGGATGGATTGTTGAGCTTATAATCCCTTTCTTGCAAGGGATTTCAACACCAGCTTGAGCAAGAGCAAGAACATGTCTCTAACAATAGCTGGGCATTGTGGTGGGCACCTGTAGTCTCTACTACATGGAAGACTGAAGCTAGAGAATTGCTTGAGCCCAAGAGTTAGAGGTTACTGTGCTCTATGATGCCTGAGTACTCTATCAAGGGTGACAAAAAAGTAATTAATTAATTAATTAATTAATTGTCAAATTTTAGAAACATTTGCTTTTCTCTAATGTTATGTTTTAATATTATATGTCATTTAATACATTTAAATAAATTAAAATAAAACACAAAATTAATATAAAGTTTATTTAAATAAATTATATTTGCACATTTATTTGGAATTTTTGAATATTTTATGCAATGAGTTTCTCTGCGATTATACCATTAAATGTCCATCTATTTGGCAATGTAAATAATTTGTAGCAGGCTTCATATCTATTACATATAACCTCATATAAATATGACTTTAAGAGTTATATAAACATTTCTCAGTAGCCATGAAAAATGTGTAAAAGTAATGGACTAAGTATTTGCCTTAAAAATTAGCAGTGGGATTTAGGACATTCAGATACAGTCAATTTTTATTTCAATGACATTGGTCAAGGGACATGGAAAATCACTTTCCTGGGCCCTGACATGTGGTAAGTAGTCATAAGAGTTAATATTTAATGTCACAAGTTGCACTGTATTGATTGCATTCAGCAGATTTCCTTTGTCTTATTTCTTAATTGTGTAGTTTTGATATTAGAGTCTCATTGAAGGGTAGGGCCCAGAGAATTCCTTTTTGCCTGGTTCTAAAAACAGTGCATTCTAAATTCAATACCTATTGTTTTTTGACCCTACACAAAGTCACAGGAATCCTCTGTACCTTTTTGTCTGCAAAAACTCAGTTACTATGAATCATTTTTTTAAAATTGAAACCTCTGTGCCACAAAAATGTAAGACATAATTGTAACATATTTCTTTTCTTTTTGTTAGTTATTTTTTTCTTCTGGTATATTTTATAATAGCCATGCTAGGGCTGTACAGATCACTCTTCAAGACGGCCTTTGTGTACCAGCTGGTAGAAGTTCTATCAGTGGATAAGCTTTAGCTGTTAGCGCTGTCAGGATTATTTCATTCTTAGAGAGTGCCCTCTCTCCAAGGCAACACACATGATGAGCCAGAGTTTCTCATGGGAGCAACTGATTTCTTGTGTGAATTAAATCTCATCTTGACTCTCCTTGTTTCTTTCCCCTACCTTACATAGGTGTTTAACTCAAGGATGCCCCCAAATATCCCTCATGGTAAACTTCACTGAAGAGTTCATTTTACAGAAAAGCCAAAATACAACAGGCAATTTTAGAAGAGGCCAGGCATACAGATTAGTTAAGTCATATTTGTCAGCCAGACTATGTATCATCAGCTGCCAATGTGGATTTTGTTCTCCTACACAAAGCTTCCAGCAGAAAATGATGGTGCAATTAATTAACTTTCCCAAGTGAAGCATTGGCCTAGTACACCATGGAAGAATAGGCTAGGTTGTGCAATATAACAGGTATCTGTGAAAGATGAAGGAAATTTTAAGCTCAAGGGCAATAAAATGTAGTGGTGATTGCTATAAATGCTACAAAAATAATAAAGGCTGAGGTCAATTAATAGGAAATTGAAAGCTAAGTGTGAAAGCCAGAGATCTCATTAGTAGCAAATAAAGAGACTCTCATCTCCCTGATTTGGGAAGGATTGAGAAAAGTAGGTAAGGAAACAGCCAAATAATATTATCAATTACAGACACTCATGCCAGATATTTAGTCTCTCTACATAAGTTGTTTCACATAAAAGAGCTAGAAATGTGTTTTTATTATAGGCGTGAAATTTAGGTATAGGTTTTCTTTTCCTCTCTGCAAGGCAACAATAACACCATTACATGGCGTATGAAGCATCACATAATCCAACAGAATATTGTGTCAGAGATCATGGGATCTTCCTTAGATAAGCTCCTAGTGGGAGCTTCTAACTGGCTAGAACAGTCTAACAGTCTGGAGCTGAATAAACTTTATGAGGAAGCAGGGATGACCACTATACACGACACTGTGTACAATTATATACAGTAACTTGAATCAAATATTTTGACTTCCCCATGAGTCTTGGAAATAGGAATAGCTATACTTACTGTCATTCTTAATAACCTTCTTGGGAGGATTTATGGTTCCCATCCTCACAATTTTGTGTTCTGTAATGTCAGGGGCCTGGGTCACCACCAGGAGAAACTTTATTTCCCAGAGATCCATCAAGAAATCCATGAAGCTACAAACTAATCTTAAAAGTGACATTAATTTGCTATTGTCTATGTTCCCGAGAATCAGTAACCAAATCATACAATAACAGAGAAAGAATGTAATCTAAGGTCTTCTTGTTTCATGAGTATACTGTTTTACATGCCTAACATTCGAATTAATTCATTACCCTTGTACACTGGGTAAGCTATGTCTCTTTGGAAATCTTAGCCCTCTCTATTTTCAATTTTGAACTTTATTTTAGAATTATGATTGCTCGATTTACCTCTTTCTTGCCTAATGTGCTTCCGGTTTCTTTTTGTCAATGCAAAGCATAAGAGAAATGGATAATAATAGGATGATATTATCCACAGAGAACACAGAACTGAAAGAACAATTTGGGAATGTCTGTAATCTAATCCAGTATATCCAAAATAATTTTGACAGTGATTCAAGTAAATCTATTCTACAATAAACACTGAATTTCTACTACACTATTTTTACACAACTAAAAATAATCCTTAGTGAAAAAAGAAATATATTCAGACATTTCAAACATTTTAAATTTTGATTCAGTTAGGAATGGGAAAATTCAGGCTTCTGACAATTCTCTGCTTATAACTAAGACCTTTGTTTGCCAAAACCCTGGAGGTATAGTAAAATTGTTTTTTTAGGTATTAGGTTTAATGTGTTCTGAATGTACAACAGTTATTATAGTTATTCTATAGGTTTTGGATTTTTTGCCAATTTTGTATTCTAATATCAGTTTGTTTTACTCTGTTTTAAGTAATTAATTTAGTATTTGCTTAAATATTATTCTTCACAGTGGAGTTCTTATTTTAGCCTGAAAGTTTTGGCCTCTATACCCAACTCCCAAAATTTTATATTTATTTTAAATATGTGCTTGAAATTTTCATCAATAGTGCCTTCCATATCTATTTCACAGTTGTATAAAAGTTTAAAAAAGGTAAAGAATTTGAAAAGGTGTTCAGAGAGAAAATGAGACTAAAAATCATTTTATATAGAACATTAACACCATCTGGACAAGTAGATACGCCATAGCTGACTACTTCCGTACATTAACTACCTTCTCAAGTTGACTTAATTTCCATAAACTAGACATATACCATGTGTACTCAATGGAAGACCTCTTAAGTTGTAACTTGATCACTTGAACAATGACACACAACATTAATTTACTTTCTATAATTTGACCAGTTGAATCCTATCTCTACCAAGGGGGAGACAGTGTGGGCTTTCTTAGTTGTATTATTATTTTCTTTAGTATATGTTCTTTTTTTTATATTTTATTATAGCACATGTTGGATTAGGTCTAACATCCTACTGCTTATCATGTTTTCAGAATTTTTTTTTTTGACATGAAGGAATGATCTGAATTGTACTTATTGCATCCTATACTTATTGAAGTTTTATAGTTAATCACTACCTAACAACCCAAAGGAAACAGCCGAAGGAAAGAATTCAAAGAGCTAACACTGAAGGAAAAGTTTATCATCTACATTTTCTGGAAAGTAGAAACCAAAGAATGTTGGCATAACATTTTGGTGTTTGCAAACAACCAAAAAAATAAACATAAATACTTGGATAGATATGGCAAGGAAAGTGGAGATCTACAGCAGAAAAGGAGGAAAAATTCCTTTGAAGAAGTCAACAAAGCCACATGAAGCTCCAGACAAATGAGTGTAGTTAATACCCTGATCTTCTGGCCAAAGATCCAAGAAGTTGCTGAAAAATTTACATAGGAATTCAGAGTAGTAGATATCCAAGCATCAAGAAATTTAAAGTGCAGCACAAGATCTTCCATAAAGTCTTGTATGGTGAATCCTATGAAGTTCTAGTAGAAGTTAAGGAAGAGTTCATCAGAAAGTTCTCAGACTTTGCCAGGGCTTCAGAGATGACAGCATTTTTAAGGCCAATGAGCTCAGATTCCTTTTCAAGGCAATGCCTAACAGGAGCTTTGCCTTCAAGGCTGACAAACATAATAGCAGAAAACTTTCCAAAGAATGTGTTACTGTTTTACTTTGTGCTAGCTCAACTGGAGAGAAAATAAAGCCCTTAGGATTGGTACAATGGGAAAGCGACACACATTCAAATACCTGAAACTTGAAGACCCGCCCCCCCATGTTAGTTGGAGATTAAACAAATGAGTATGAATGACTGGTGCCCTATTTGAGGAGTGGATAAGGGGTATCATCTAAGAAATGAAGAAGAGAAGAAATGGTCTCTTCTGTGAAATGGTCTAGGCAACTGTCCTGACCACTGGCAAGTGAATCATCTCCCAAACATGTCACTGAAATTTTTGCCTCCAAACATGACCTTTTGCCAAGGCAGCATCAAAACATTTAAAATGTTCAACCAAGTAGATTTCAAAGGTTTTGTTGAAATGCATAATGAGGTCACAGCCTGTGAGAAACCTGACCCAGAAGTAATTTTCCAAGTGAACTGACTGAAGAACAGATCAGCAAAAACGTGCATAAAGCAGTTGATGAAGGAGAAGAAGCAAGTGAGGATAACACAGAAATTGCAGTGGAAAAACGCCCAGATATGTAAGCGGTGTAGCCTGAGTTGAGAGTGCTCTCTGCATTTATGTTTGTATTAAGAATAAGAAATAGAGTAATATGTTTTTCAGAAAGAATTATTAAACTGTCAGAAAAGGGTAAATATATTGAATTTGTATGAAACTATATATATGAATTTAATGCGTTTTCATTATGTGTGGTCGTCTATGATATTGGCTAATAAAAGCTATGACAAATAAAGTACTTGTATGTATCACTACAGTAGACCTAGTTCCTTTTGTGGACCACCTCTGTATGTTGACTCATTTGTTACAGTCTTGGGTGGTCAATTTACAGAAGTTCTATTATAATTATTAGTAAAATTCAAAGTTTTATTTTAAATAAGCTAACTAGTTTCATACATTTTATACTGGGCTCTCTAAATAGATTTGATTCTGTGAAAACACACACGTTATTAGTCAGAGTTCTTCAGAAAAAAAGGAACAAAAAAGATGTATTTCTATCTATCTGTCTATCTATGGAGAAATGAAAAACACACAGAGAGAGAATATCATGTTTATGTTAAGAAATTAATTCATTGTGTTCACAGTAGAGGCTGGCAAGTACAAAATCGATACGATAGGTAAGAAGGCTGGATACTTTCCTTGGTCCCACTCTAGGGACAGGGTCCTATAAGACTGTAGAGCTGGCAGCAGTTGACCAAAGAAAAGTAAGGTTAGAACTGACAAGAGACAAAGAGACAAGACATGCAGAATAGAATTTTCAAAGGTGAGAGCACAGTAGACCACTGCTAGCATGTGGGGTTCACAGCAGTGGCCCCGCATGTTTGTTCCACTCAGTTTTCATTGAAGACAATTTGCTCATTAGTCCTGAGGGTAAGCTGAGGACAGGAACAAGGACGTCTGTAGTTTCTCTGAGAAAGCATATCATATTCTATTGTTTCTGTAATGGTTAATTTTAAGTGTTTGAGCAGTCTTGAGAAATCCAAAACCTGAGCCTTGTGTGAGGGCAGCCTCCTATCTATGGCAAGACACACAGATTCCTAGGGGGGTATTAATCCCCACTAGTTCACTGTGGAGTAAAATGCTACTGGTGCCAATCCCCTCTGAAGCATCGGTGGGAAAGAAGAATTTTCCTCTCATCTCCACCACAGAGGGTCTTCCTCTGTGATAAGGGATATATGCTTTCTTACCCATATTTCAGGGCTCAAACTGTTCCCTTAATCTCTGCCCTGGCCAAATACAAATCTCCACAATGGATATTTGCTTTGACTGTTGATTAGGCAGGAAACAGCCTAGTTGATGTTTCTGGCTAGACCTTGCACACAGCTTCCTTTGTGGTCATTATATCTTCAGAGTATTCATAGACCCAGCATGGGTGTTTGCAAGCTGTAGCCCCTACAGATCAGGCTTCTAGGAAAAGCAAGAAACTTGCTCAGATAAGAAATTTAGTGGCCAGTTTAAAGGTAAACTATTTTTCTTTATTTCATCTTATTCAGCTTATTTCTCTGTTTTTTCTTTTCTGGGGGGGTGTTTCCTCTTGCTAAGAATGGGGTCTTCAGTCTCCATTCTGCCTGCAGAGACCAAGGGGAAAGTTGAAGTCTAAGGCAGTCTGCTGAAAGCATTTTTTTAAAAAAAGAGATCAGCGCTCTCTAAAGGCCTTCAACTGATTGGATGAGGCAGAACCAACTCATGAAGGGTAATTTTTTTTATTCAAAGTCTATTGATTTAAATGTTAATCTCATCTAAATGTTAATGACATGTTAATCTCATCTACCTTTATAGCCACATTGAGACATGTTTGATCAAATGTCTGGATGTCATGGCCTAGCCAAACCCATATGTGTAAAATTGACTATCAACACATACACAAAAATACATGGTTTCAGAAAATAAAATGTCTTCCATATGTGCCAGCACATACATTTTAAATTAGGTAGGAAATAGAATCTCACCTAAAAAGTTATTCTTGGTAGCATAAGGCTCATTATTCATGTTAATGACAGGGATGTAGAGAAAAAGAAATTTGACATTTTGCATGTTAAGCATCTTTCAGCCTAGATGTGAATACCTGTTGAGTTATAATCTCATTTGCCTTTTCTAATCTTATTTATGTAATTAAACAGAACCAGGAGAATCTAAATTCTACATTTAGCAAAATATGATCTTTTGGTATCAGTTATGTAGTTTGGAGCAAAAATGATCACTCATAATCTTTCACAGAGAAATGAATATTAGAATTATTTATGCGCTATAAAATACATACATTGCAGAGACCTTATTCAACATTCTGATTTTGCACGTTCGGAGTACAGCTCTGCATCTTCATTGTTAACAAATTCAGTAGATTATTTTACTGTGTACTACTGAAAGAGAATCACTGATGAAGAGCACAACTAGAAGAAACAAGAAATAACCTGTCTTTAGAATGAAAAAATAACCTGGAAAGTAAAAATACTTAGGACTTATTTGGTCAATGAATCACAGGATTGATATTTTGGCAATTTTTAGCTTCCAGTCAATGAATAGATATATCTACCTATCAACTTTAGATTTTATTTGATTTTTACCACTAAGTGTTTTATAATTACTCTGTGTAAAATTTTCACATATTTTTGTGGAATTATTCATAAAAATTTTATATTTATTGGTATATTATAAGTGATTCCTTTCAAAAATTTAATTTCTAACTTAGTACATATACAATTGATTTTTACAGGGTGTCAATAAAGTTCATGTGCAATTTACGATAGTTTTCATGTGCAATTTAAAATTGTAAGGTATTTTAAATTGCACACAAACTTAATGGACACCCTATACCTTGCATCCTGTGACTTTACCAAGCAGACATATTCTATCTAGCAGTTCTTTTTGGATACTTTGATATTATCTTCATAGACAATTAAGACATCTGCAAAAAAGAGTTCATTTCTTTCCAACACGCATGTTTTTCATTTGATTTCCTTTTTTGATTTACAAACTAGAATTTCTATTAGAACTCTGAAAAGGAATGGCAAGAGCAGAAACTCTTGCCTTGTTTTTGATCTTAGGGGAAATACGTTCAATCTGTGACCACTTAGTATGGTATTAGCTGTAGGTCTCCATTATATACCCTTTGACAAGTTGAGAAAGTTGATTTATTTTGTTTGTGCAGATATTTTTATAATGTATTGTAGTGAATGCTTACAATTCCATGTTTTCTCAGCATCTGTTTTGAATGGAAGTCTAGCTTTCTTATGCCAGAGGCAAAATTCAATCACCCTTGACATAGTTTCCAGCTCTACACCTCACCCTAATGACTCAATCCAGTGGCCAGAGATTAGAATCTAGAGTAATTTCTCCCACCTAGCAGAAGCAACTTCCCTCTTTCCCACAACTTCCTTTTAAGGAGCTATTCAGGCATTTGCCTGCAAACTTAAAGAGACCCCCACCTTATTCCTTTACCTGTACCACTTATTGCTATAATCTCTTCTCTCTTCCTGCCTGAGCTCCTAGACTTTCAGGTGTGCCATTCGTATCGAAGTGTCTATGAGCATTAAAAACTTTGAAACTGGCTCAGCACCTGTAGCTCAAGCAGCTAAGGTGCCAGCCACATACACTGGAGCTGGCAGATTCGAATCCAGCCTGGGCCTCCTAAACAACAATGAAAACTACAACCAAAAAAAAATGTATGGGCATTGTGGCTGTGCCTCTAGTCCCAGCTACTTGGGAAGCTGAGGCAAGATAATCACTTAAGCCCAAGAGTTGGAGGTTGCTGTGAATTGTAAGGCAGCACTTGTGGCTCGGTAAGTAGGGCACTGGCCCCACATACTGAGGGTAGCAGGTTCGAACCCAGCCCTGGCCAAACTGCAACAAAAAAATAGCTGGGTGTTGTGGTGGGAACCTATAGTCACAGCTACTCGGGAGGCTGAGGCAAGAGAATCGCTTAAGTCCAAAAGTTGGAGGTTGCTGTGACACCACAAAACTACTGAGGGTGACAAAGTGAGACTCTGAAAAAATATTTGAAACTTTCACACTATGCTTTTGTCTTACACTCAATTCAACCCCTTATGGCAAGTCCACCTGAAAGGAACTCATGCAGGTGGATCCTCTGGCTGCTGCTGAGGATAGCAGCTACTAGTTAAGTTGATAATGAAACTTATAGAGAGTCATGCAAAACAGATAGACTTTGAACTTTGCCAAATGCATTGCTGCATCTGTCAAAGTGACCTTAATGTTGTTGTTGGTTTTCATTATTACTTTTTAGGGTACACTATAGTCATTGATTTTTGATGAATGAACAATCTACCTTGATATGATTATTTGAAAAAGAAAGAGAGAGAGAGGAAAAAGAGATGATGGTGATAATGAGAATGCTATGCACACAGACACACAGCATGCCAAAAAAAAGTATACACATTTTAAAAGATGCATATAAGTCACATTTGAGCACCTCTTGTAATTGCAGAAAGCTTGAGTATTACAATTTTAATACATATTTTTCCTTTCTTAAAATGTGTGCATTTTTTTTGCAACCTCTGTATATATAATACCCATGAGGAGGAATATTACTCTGTAGTTTTTGTTTCTGGTTTTCATGTCAGTGTAATGCAGACCACATAAAATAAATTAGAAGCTGCCTCATCCTCTTTTATTTTCTGGACAGTTTTTGGTAAATTATTATTATTTATTCCAGCGGACTTTTCCAGAGAAAACATCTGGGCCTGGGGCTTTGGTCATTAAAAGGTGTTAAGTTAATTTAATATATTTAGTGGTTATATTATAAAGTAACCTATAAGTAATTCCTATAAAAAGAAAGAGAAAGAAAAAAAGGCAAAGAGAAAGAGAGATCTTTATATATGCCCTATAGGTTCTGTTTCTCTGGAGCTTGTCAAACTCATATATTGTCAGACACTCAGGGATGTTTTTTGAGCCATTTGTACTTTAAACCTAATGACTTTTTTTTTAAGCTGATAGAAATAGAGCTTTATTCGAAGGCAAAATAGTTGTTTCTCCATGTTAAGTTATTTGGCTCATATGGAACAATACTAATGATTTTGGCGTGATTCATATAGACACCAAGAACCAATCCACCTGCATCATATTTCTGACCTCAGGTAAAAGGTAGACTTAAAGACAGTGTTCCACTTTGGACTTGCTCATTGGGAAGGGCATGAGAAAAAATAATATACATACTTTCTCAGGACAAAATTTTACATATAGTGGATTTTAAACCTGTAGTAGCTACCCATTAAGAAGATTCAGATAAATCAAATAACATTTGAAGAAAGATGAAAATTGAAAATTCATGTAGGAAATATTGATACACTTGAAATAAGTACTTTTGGATAGCTTAAAGAAGAAAAATGGTGTTTTATTCCTTTTCCTAAATATTAAAACTAAGTTATAACATGCACCTTGAATTCTAAAATAATGTATCAGTTATTCTTTCCAAAAACCATAGAGACAACTCATTAAGACTTTCCCTTCTTAATATAAAATAAAAATGATGTTATGACTCTGGAGATACAAAATAATGGAAGCTTCGAAATATAATAGATAATTGGTCTGTCTTCAAAATGAAAATTATATTGGGTCCAACTATTACATTGTTTTCATTAATGTAATAAACAGGTGCTCTCTACTAATTTAGAGAAACTATACCTTATAATCTGACATCATACTTTTAATTATAAAACTTAGGTAGAATATTGCATTACAGTGGGAATTATGAGATATTATTTAAATAATTAGGTTTAGTTTTAATATATAAAGTAAGACAATAAAAACAGAAGGTTTCAATAAGTCAACAATTTTACACTTGATATTTACTAGGCATATAAATATGATATAAATATGAATTTAGTTCATATTTATATATTTCCACATATAAAACTACCCATTGTATTTTCTGCTCTCTCACTACTATTAGAGAATCATCTTTTCGCATCATTTGTCATGAGTTTTTTAACATTTCCTTAAGAAAGTAATCCATCTCCATCCATGTAAACACAAAAGAGGTAAAGTCTCCATCTTTCTTTAAGGCTGCATAGTATTCCATGCTATACATGTACCACAATTTATTAATCCCTTCATGGGTCAATGGGCACTTGGGCTTCTTCCATGACTTAGCAATTACGTATTGGGCTGCAATAAACATTCTGGTACAGATGTCTTTGTTATAATGTGATTTTTGGTCTTCTGGGTATATACCTAGTAAAGGAAATATAGGATCAAATGGCAGGTCAATTTTTAGATCTCTAAGTACTCTCCAAACATC
>CAUYRH010133755.1:0-13031 GCA_963574655.1 Perodicticus potto
TCACCCTGGATAGAGTGCCGTGGCATCACAGCTCACAGCAACCACCAACTCCTAGGATCAAATGAGTCTCCTGCCTCCGCCTCCCAAGTAGCTGGGACTACAGGTGCCCGCCACAACACCCGGCCATTTTTTGGTTGCAGCCGTCATTGTTGTTTGGCGGGCCCAGGCTGGATTCGAACCCGCCAGCTCAGGTGTACATGGTTGGCACCTTAGCCACTTGAGCCGCAGGCGCCGAGCCTAGACTATAGTTAAAAAAAAAAAAAAAACTATGAACAAATTCCTATGCACACTGCACATACCTTATTTTGAAGTAAAAAACAAAATGGGAACAAATACAATTCACACCAAAGCATGTGGCCCGCGGGCTGTAGTTTGAGGACCCCTGGCAGAGGAAAAAGCTTTTATTCAGCTGGCAGAGTAAGCAGCATAGCAGAATTCAAATTGGCCCAGCTCCCTGACTGGCTTGGTCTTTCCCTTTTATCTCCAGTCAAAAAGTTCCAGCACAGGGGTACCTTTCTTATTGGTCAGTTTGAATCAAGTGGGAGAAGCTGTTCCAGCCCCCATAGAACTACAGGATTTCACAGAAGCAGGAATTTTTAGGTCCCAGCAAGTTAAGTCTCCACAAACTCCCAAGAGTTGAGTTACCATGGAGAGGACCCCACAGGTGTATTCTTGGGGTCTCTTTGAGAAGACCTCCGTTCTAGATCCCATCCTTCCCGGGTATCCTCTCTCAAAATGAGCTCTAAAATCCCTAAATATCTTATTATAGTTGATTTGTTCACCCCAGGATCCAGACAAGGTTGGCCTATCAAATTTGGTTTTTGTGAGGGTGAAGATTTTTGTCTGTTCCTTCATGCCTCTATCCCACCACAGGCTGAGGTGGGTAGATCACTTGAGCTTAGGAGTTGGAGACCAGTCTGAGCAAAGCGTGACCCTGTCTCTACTAAAAATAGAAAAACTGAGACGAGGATCACTTGAGCCCACGAACTTGAGGTTGCTGTGAGCTATAATGCCATAGCACTCTAGTCAGGGTGCCAGAGTGAGACTCTGTATCTAAAAAAAAAAAAAGTACCAGGGGTGGTGGGTTCAAATCTGGCCCTGGCCAAAAACTGAAAAAAAAAAAAAAAAAAATTAGGGCGGCGGCTATGGCTCAGTGAGTAGAGTGCCAGCCCCATATACCGAGGGTGGTGGGTTCAAACCCAGTCCTGGCCAAACTGCAACAAAAAAATAGCCGGGCATTGTGGTGGGCGACTATAGTCCCAGCTACTCGGGAGGCTGAAGCAAGAGAATTGCCTAAGCCCAAGAGCTGGAGGTTGCTGTGAGCTGTGACGCCACGGCACTCTACCAAGAGGGACAAAGTGAGGCTCTGTCTCTAAAAAAAAAAAAAAAGTTGAGTTTGGATCCCCTGCCTGGACCCTTGAATCAGAATCTCTGACTTTTTGGCCTTCCTGGTGGATCGTGATAGAAGTCTATGACTCCCTAGGCTAGAGAAAACAAGGAAGGGATTAGGGCTATTTATATAGTCAAGGAAATGATATCTTATGGGCAGCAGGATCCAGAGAGAATTGAGGAGGATGGGGAGTGTAGGTTGTAGACTCTCAGGGCTGGATTGGTTCTTAGAGACCTTTCCATACATTCATTAAATGCTAACCCAAGTTACAGAGGGAACTCAGGCCCACATGGTCTCTGCCCTTGTGGAGCTCCCAGTCCTGGGGCTCTAGGTGTTACTATGTAGACGGTTGAGTTCCTAGAGTGTTGCATTAGGAAGGAGATGGGTGTTGCTCTGGGACAGTGTGACTGCCAGGCTGCAGGTTCTGGGATTTGGGCCAGGCTTCCTGGAAGAAGTGACAGAGGAGCTGCATTCACCAGGGAGGGGTGCAAAGGCCTGGTGCTGCTAAGGGGCTGGGTGGAGTGAGAGAAGCAGGTGGGGCTGGGAAAGGCGGGAGTGGGGAACAGATCAGGCAGGGTCTTGAGAGTGCTGCTGAGTCATCTCCTCTTTTTCTTTCTTTCTTTCTTTTTTTTTTTGAGACAGTCTTACTCTGCCACCTTCAGTAGAGTGCGTAGCATCATAGTTCACAGCAATCTCAAACTCCAGTGCTCAAGAGATTCTCTTGCCTCAGCCTCCCAAGTAGTTAGGACTACAGGTGCCCACCACAACACCTGGCCAATTTTTCTATTTTTAATAGACACAGGGTCTTGCTCTTGCACAGGTTAGTCTGGAACTCCTGAACTCAGGTGATCCACCCACCTGAGCCTCGCAGAGTGCTGAGATTACAGACATGAGCCACCACACCTAGCCAAGGCATCTGGTCTTTATCTTAAAAGCAGTAGAGAGCCATTAAAGGTATCTGATCAAGGAAGTGATGTGATCTCACTAATATTAACAGAGAGATCACAGAAGGCCAAATGTGAGGGCAGGAAAAATATGATTAGAAGATGATTGCAATTGTTTGAAGGAGAAGTTCTTCTCTGACCTGGTCTTCCACCACACTGGCCACCTTGCTGCCAAACACAGCAGCCTCACTGTCCCTTGGGGCCTTTGCACTCTGTTCCCTCTGCCTGGCAAGTTTTTTCCCCAGATTTCTCCCCAGCACAAACCCTTACTCCAGGTCTTTGCTAAGCCTTCCCAAGCCCTCCCTGAACACGCTGTTTAAAACTGCAGCCATGGGCGGTACCCGTAGCTCAGTGGGTAGGGCGCTGGCCACATGCACCGAAGCAGGCAGGTTGGAACCCAGCCGGGGCCAGCTAAACAACAATGACAACTGCAATGACAACAACAAAAAATAAATAGCCAGGCATTGTGGTGGGCACCTGTAGTCCTAGCTACTTGGGAGTTGACGCAAGAGAATCGCTTAAGCCCAAGAGTTTGAGATTGCCGTGAGCAGTGAGGCCATGGTACTCTACCCGGTGACAGCTTGGGATTCTGTCTCAAAATAAATAAAATAAAATAAAATAAAACTGCAGCCACTCCAATACTCCAAGCCCCTCATCCTCTGTTGGGTCACGCTCCTCATCCCTTATCTGTTTGTGTATAGCTGCCTCTGCTGCCAGAACCTCGGATCCATGAGGCCTGGAATCTCTCTCTGTCTTGTTTTCTTAGGGATCCCAAGCATTTACCACAGCACCTGGCACACAGTAGGTGCTCAGTAAATGTTTGTTGAATGACTGAATGAGGCAGGAAGAATTGTATAGATTCGGATCTTAGGAGGTATAGCTGCCAGGGCATGTTGCTGGAGTGGTTGAGGAACTGAGGGAGGCCAAGGCTCTGGAAAACTCCCAGGTCCCTGACTTGAGTTCCCAGGTGGGAGCCAGTACCAGGTCAGAGGCTGGGAGGGAGGAGCAGGGCTGGGCGTTAGAAGGTCAGGAGGTGAGCTCTGTATGGAAACATGAAATGGAGATGTCTGGGGCCTCAGGAATTCCAGCGAGGGGGGGTCCTAGATAGATTTAGAGGATGCTGGTGAGAAACCAACAAATTTGGGAGTTCCCCCTTGGCAGAGCCTGGAGAGTGAGAAGCAGGAACCCTGACATTTAGGGAACATAGGGTCAGGCCCCAGTGAGGCTGGAGGACATTGGGAGAGCTGACTATGCAAATTGCATCTGAAGTGAGGGAAGGAGGGGGGGGGCGGGAAGACAGACTAGTATCAGCCCTTCCTGCGGGTCCTTGATGTGGCCAGTGCAGGTGATCAGCGACCTTGGGGCAATGGGGAAGGACACCGGCCCAGGAATGTGTGCCATGTGCAAGGACAAATATTTACTCCCTCCAGCTAAATGCCTGCCACTGAGTGAGGGTGGCAGGAACCAGGTCTCTGTGGGAGGCTCCCGCTGGCAGCAGGGGGGGTGCTGGGACTGAGAGGAGAAGCTGCAGGGACGGAGGGAAGCTGATGGGAGTTGGGGAGAAGGTGAGGACTGTTCCCTGAGCATACAACCAGAGGACATCGTCCCAACCCCCACGTACATTTCTCATGCTCGAATTAGAGTTATTGGAAATTCCTATTTATTTGTGGATTTGGTCTCAGACTGCCTGGCTCTGTCGGGCATCACATGACCCTCTGGGGGTATCATCAGTCCCTCTGTTCCTCAAGTCTCCCCACTTGTAAAATGAGGCTACCGGTTGTACCTCATTGTAGGGCTGTTAGGAGGATTAAATGAGTTAATCCATGTGAACAGCTGAGAACAGGGCTGGACACATACCAGGTCTTCAATACATTCATTCAAGAGATTTTTGAGGCTGGGCATGGTGGCTCTTGCCTTTAATGCCAGCACTCTGGGAGGTGGAGGCCGGAGGATCCCCTGAGCTCAGGAGTTTGAGACCAGCCTGAGCAAAAGCAAGACCCCCCATCTCTACAAAAAAAAACAGAGAAAATGGGCGGCGCCTGTGGCTCAGTCAGTAAGGCGCCGGCCCCATATACGGAGGGTGGTGGGTTCAAATCCAGCCCCGGCCGAACTGCAACAAAAAAATGGCCGGGCATTGTGGCGGGCGCCTGTAGTCCCAGGTGCTCGGGAGGCTGAGGCAAGAGAATCGCCTAAGACCAGGAGCTAGAGGTTGCTGTGAGCTGTGTGATGCCATGGCACTCTACTGAGGGCGATAAAGTAAGACTCTGTCTCTACAAAAAAAAAAAAAAAAACAAAAAACAGAAAACTAGCAGGGTGTCATGGCAGGTACCTGTAGTTTCAGCTACTCAAGAGGCTGAGGCAGGAGGATCCCTTGAGCCGAAGAGTTTGAGGTTGCTGTGAGCTGTGATGTCACCACAGCACTCTACTCATAGTGATGCGGTATGAATCTGTCTCAAAAAAAAAGGCTCAGTATCTATAGCATAGTGGTTATAGCTATGTACAACATACACTGAGATTGACAGGTTCAAACCCAGCCCAGGCCAGCTAAAACAATGACAACTGCAACAATGACGACTACAACCAAAAAATAGCTGGGCATTGTGGCAGGTGCCTGTAGTCTCAGCTACTTGGGAAGCTGAGGCAAGAGAATTGCTTCAGCCCAAGAGTTGGAAGTTTCTGTGAGCTGTAATGCCATAGCACTCTACCGAGGGGGATATAATGATACTCTGTTTCAAAAAAAAAAAAAAGATTCCAGGCAGTGGGAACAGTAAGCGCAAAGGTCCTGAGGTTGAAACACACAGAGTGTGTTTGAAGATATAGCACAGAAAAGGGTAGAGACCATTTTTGAGGGAGTGAGCGTTGGCGGGTGAACCAGAAAGGGAAAGAACACATTAGATTCCCACTCTGAGAGCCTCCTAGGGGTGCCAGTTAGAGTTCATTAATATTAAGTGGCAGGAACACCACCAGCTCAGCTGTCAGAGGCAAGCAAGAGGAAGATAGAATTTGAGTTTATCCAAGGTCATGTGTAGTGAAAGAAGATACACAGCGAGAGAGAGGGAGAGAGAGAGAATGTTTAGAGACCTCCATGTAGCCAGGGAGTTCCAGGGGAGAAGTTGGTAGAAAATTTGGTGTATTTCATGAAGGCCTTCCACATCACATTCTGATCACAGACTTCTCTATAAAACTCAGGCCTGGCGTGGCAGCACGTATAGTCCCAGCTACTTAAGAGGCTAAAGCAGCAGGATCGTTTGAGCCAAGGAGTTTGAAGTTGCAGCGAGCCACGACAACACCCCTGCACTCTAGCATGGACAACAGAGTGAGACTGTGTCTCAAAACAATAACAAAACCCTCAGAGAGGTGGTGCCTGTGGCTCAAGGAGTAGGGCGCTGGCCCCATATACTGGAGGTGGCGGGTTCAAGCTTGGTCCTGGCCAAAAACTGCAAAAAAAAAAAGTAACCAACCAAACAAAAAAAGCCCTCAGAGAAACTGTCTTCTTCTCCATGAATTAAAGAACTTCCTCCCATTTTTTGCAAAATACGCAGCCTTCTGGATCTATCTTCCATTTCCTTTTTTTTTTTTTTTTTGAGACAGAGTTTGACTATGTTGCCCTGGGTAGAGTGCTATGGCATTACAGCTCACAGCAACCTCCAACTCTTGGGCTTAAGTGATTTTCTTGCCTTAGCCTCCCAAGTAGCTGGGACTATAGGTGCCTGCCACAACACCCGGCTATATTTTATTGCAGTTGTCATTGTTGTTTAGCTGGCACAGGCCTGGTTCGAACCTACCAGCCTTGGTATATGTGGCTGGTGCCTTAACTGTGCCACAGGCACCGAGCCTATCTTCCATTTTCCTGTCTTAATATAGACAGTTTGAGTAACATATAAAGACCCAGAGAAGGCTGGGCTTGGTGGCTCATGTGTGTAATCCCAGCACTCTGCGAGCCTGAGGTGGGCCAATCACCTGCGTTCACAGGTCTGAGACCAGCCTAAGCAAGAGCAAGACCCCATCTCTAAAAATAGCCAGGTGTTGTGGCAGGCACCTGTGGTCCCAGCCACTTGGGAGGCTGAGATAAGAGAATCGCTTGAGCCCAGGAGTCTGAGGTTACTGTGGGCTATGACACCACAATACTGTACGGGGCAACAAAGTTAGACTCTGTCTCAAAATAAATAATAAGTAAAAATAAAGGCCCAGAGAGATATAGAGACAAAGATAGTTAGAAACCCAATAGAAAAGACACAAAGAGAAACCAATTCAGACAAGAAAAAGCTTTAAGGGCAGCGCCTGTGGCTCAGTGAGTAGGGCGCTGGCATCATATACCGAGGGTGGCCAGTTTGAACCCAGCCCCGGCCAAATTGCAACAAAAAAATAGCCAGGCATTGTGGTGGGCGACTGTAGTCCCAGCTACCCGGGAAGCTGAGGCAAGAGAATCACCTAAGCCCAAGAGCTAGAGGTTGCTGTGAGCTGTGATGCCACGGCACTTTACCAAGGGCGACAAAGTGAGACTCTGTCTCTAAAAAAAAAAAAAGAAAGAAAGAAAGAAAGTTCTTCAAGTCCTGAGACCCAGACACCCTAGGGCAAACCGGAGAAGGTGCTAGATGCTGTCCCTGTGGACCACAGAGATCAACTAAGAACATGCCAGGAAGATGGCCATCGTCTCAGACATCAGGATGAGGGCAGCTGCAATTTTTTTTGTGGGCTAGAGTGGCTTATTTGGGTGGCTTATTCCACTTCCTGTCTCCCTAGCTTGCCCTTCCCCACCTGCGGAAGAGTCGAGGGAACATCATCAACATTTCCAGCCTGGTAGGGGCAATTGGCCAGTCCCAAGCAGTTCCCTATGTGGCCACCAAGGTACATCAGCCCCTGCCCTGTTCTTCCCTCCCTTCCTCACTCCCCCTGGGCCATGCCTTTGAGGCCAGACACTTTAAGAGCAGAACCCAGCAAGACCTTGGGTGGGAGAATCCTACATTCATTTCCCTTATGCAGCCCAAGCCATAACCTGTGACAAGTTGTCATGCCCCAAGTTTCTCCCAGGAAACAAGCAGGGCCTGGTGCATCTAAGGAGGATATTGCTTATCCATTTAGATGCTGTGACTCAATGCTGCCTGCCGGAGGGGGTGGGGGGAGTCCATCTCTGGTGGACTGAATTTTGTCCCTGGCCTTGTTTTCTGCAGGGGGCAGTAACAGCCATGACCAAAGCCTTGGCCCTGGATGAGAGTCAGTATGGTGTTCGAGTCAACTGGTGAGCAGCTCCAAGTAGGCCAAAAGAGCCTCCTGGGGGATCTGGAAAGGCTGGGAGTGAAACCAAGATGCAGTATTTGAGCCAGACTTCTCTGATCCCCTCTCCCATGCCCCAGTATCTCTCCAGGAAACATCTGGACCCCACTATGGGAAGAGCTGGCAGCCTTAACACCTGATCCCAGGGCTACAGTCCGAGAGGGCACCTTGGCCCAGGTAGGAGTGGAGGAGTGGGGACCATTGCCAAGGGGAAGGAAGTGGCCTGGGGATGTGTGGTCATCAAGCTGGCTCCTCCTGACCTCCATTCTCCTCCTTCTCTCCCCAGCCCCTGGGCCGCATGGGTCAGCCCGCTGAGGTGGGGGCTGCGGCAGTGTTTCTGGCCTCTGGAGCCACCTTCTGCACAGGCATCGAGCTGCTTGTGACAGGGGGTGCAGAACTGGGCTATGGATGCAAGGCGGGTCACGTCACCTCCGTGGATGCCCCTGCTACCCCTTCCTGATTTCCCACATTTCCACTTGCCCCTCCCTGCGTAGGGCTCTTTTCCCCATAAATTCCAACATATACCATCTGCCTCCCAGGTGCAGCCCCCAGCCTCTTAGACTTGAATCCCACTTTTGAAAGGTACCAGATCACCCTGTAGTTTCCTATAAAAGAAATTTGCAGCTAGTAGGAAGAGGACATCAGTTATATTTATTTTCTGATCTTTGTAGGAGTCCTTCTGCCCCACCCCCACCCCCGTGTTGCTTCCACCCTAAGGCATTTCAGCAGCTTCCACACGGCCCCGCAGGTGCCTGAAGTTGCTAATGCCTGTCGCCTGTCGGCAGTCTGTCGCCAGGGGCTCCAGGGAAAGGTAGAGTAGTTTGGCTTCACCTGCGCGCTAATTAAAAGGCCCCAGGAGAGAGTAAATTAAGCGCTAATTAGGAGATAATACCAGAGAATCCAAAGGGCTTCCTGTTTATGCTTGGCCCTTAGGGAAAAGGGCCGAGTTTTGACCCTGCTGGTGGAGCAGAAAGGTGGGTGGCTCTAAAAGTCCGGAAGGAGGAGGTAGTGGGAGGTCGAGACTTGTGGGTCAGAAAGAGTGGCTGAGGCTGAGACTCCTAAGTGCGGGGGAGGAGGACACATGGGGTCCCTGACTGAGGAGGAGTAGACTCGGTATTCCCTAGATGGGGCGCAGGGCCCAGCCCGCGTTTACGCCCCCAGGTGAGGGTGGAGCTGCAGAGCTGCAGTGGATTGGCCGCGGCGGGGGCGTGTGCGGCAACCGCTGATTGGCCACGGCGGAGGCGGGGGCGATCCGGGCGGCGCCGCCCCAAAAGCCTGGGGCCGGTGGTGGGGGAGGAGAAGTGCGGAGGCGAGAAGAAAACGAGGGCAACACCCTGAGGGGGAGGGTTCGTCATATGGCTGCGGGATCCTGTGGCCGTTAGGGGTGGAGTGAGGCTCAGTGAGCCGGGAACACAATTTGGGTGCAGGATTTGGGAGTGTCCCAGAACAGAATTATGGAACCACAGTGATCAAGGGTCCGGACTCTGGTATCGCAGGAACCAGGACGCAGGACTTCGGGGTACATAGTGACCGAGTAGTACAATATAGGGGGTACTGCATTGCTAGGGGCCAGAGGGATCCTGAGGAACTGTCATTGGCTAACTGCCTCTCTGGAGGGGTGTAATCAGGAAACCGTGTTATAGAGGCCGCTTTCTGAGGTTCACTGATGAACTGAGGATGGAAAATCTGGGGGCTTCTCGGATGTAAGAGACTGGAAGCAGCCATGCGGAATCGTGTGCATTTTTTAATCTCTTAGAGAGTTTAAATGAATCTACATACATCTTTTTGTTGATGATAAAAATTATATTCACATCCAAAACAACAACAATAAAAAGTATATTCACAAAGGAAAGTATCCAGACTGCAAAGCTAAGCTCGCCTTCATCCCCCTGCCACCTTGTTCAGAAGCACATCATTTTCCAGTGTGTTTACATGATGAGTGCGCCACTGACATTTACAGTGTGCTCTTTCTTTTCGCAATGGGATCGTGATAAACTGAGCTTTCTGCTCCTTGCCTTTTCCTTCTCTTACCTCGAGCTGCTTGTTCTTGCCAGAGTTCAGCGACAGTCTATGTGAAAACGCATTTTTGAAAACCGCTGTATGCACGCTCCTGCGGGGTATCAGAGTGGCAGGAACAGAGCTTGGAGGGGACCGTTTAAAGTCCCTCCCTTCTAGCGCTCGAGCTCGCAGCCGAGCCCTGCTCCCCGGGAGCCATATAGCTGGGGAGGCCTTGTGGGCCTGGGGTGCCAGGCAGGCGGCCCTTCCCCGGAGGGGGTGTGAGCGGGGCGGGGCCGGAACGTCTTTCTCCCCGGCCGCGCCCCGGGCGGGCACTGTTACCCGCCACACGGATCATGGCCGCAGCCGCACTAACGCAGGTTGGTTCGCAGCCCCTCTCCGGGCGACCGGGGGATTCTGGGGGGAGATGCACTTCCGGGAAGCCCACTCGCGTGCGGCCTGTCCGGCTCGGCGCTTATCTTCCGGCCCTGGGGTTCCGCTTCGGGGGGCAGAGGAGGATGGGACCCCTCGGAAAGAAGCTTTAGGCGTTAACCGGGGAAGTAGGTGGACGCTGACAGGGTGGGGGCACGTAATTGGCGGGGAGGTACAAAGTGGGAAACATGAAGAGGGAGCCTGTAATGAAGAGGATAGGGACTGGAGTGGGTAGTGAAGTAGACGATGTTGCCCTGGGAGGATTAGAGAGGGAACAGTCTGGGGCTCTGGGATAAGGGGTCTAGGACCTCTAGGGATGGGGTTAGGATGAGGGCTCAGAGTTCAAACTCAAATCTCCGCTGGGAATCGGATCCAGGTTCTATTTTCTTGGAACTAAAGATAGATAAAGGCTAGGTGAGAGTGTCGTGTCTCCAAAACCACTTATCTGAAGGCTGCATCTGGATTGGAAATAGAGGCAACTTATTTTTGTCAAAATGACATAGTTCCTCCAGGCAAGAGATGATCCATTCTTATTGATATCAAACAGCAGAGTTTTCAAAAGTCTGTAATTTAGAAAACAGTGTATCTTGGTGAAGAAGGAAACAGTCCAAGAAAGTGGTAATTACAACCCATGACAGCTGCAGCATAACCTTGGGAGAAGTGTTTCCTGTTAACTGTGCCTGACTTTATCTGGGTCTCTTAACTGATGAATACCAGGGCAGATTTTTACTTTGGGTCTTAGTGACTGACAGGGATAGACCTGGGATATGACAGGGGCAATCTGGGTTTTGATGGTGACTTTCTTAGTCTGTGGTGGGACAGTCCTGAGCTGTGACAGGTATAGTTGGGGCTGTGATGTTGAGAATCCTGGTATGGCACAGTTCTGGTGTAATAGGATAGCCCTGAACTCATAACTGGACAGTTCTTGGCTCTGATGAAGGCAGTTTTATCCTGTAATGGAGATACTCTGTGGCTGAGTCCTGAGCTATGATAGATATAGTCCAGCACTTTTTTGTGGGGACAGTGCTGGGCCATGACAGCAGTATTGCAGGGACCGGCCTAAGCAGTGACATAGGGATACTTCTGAGTTCTGAAAGGGATAGCCCTGGGATTTGACAGGGACTCTCCTGGGCTATAGTAGGGGAAAGTGCTGGGTTTTGGAAGGGGGCATTCCTGAACTGTGTTGGGACAGCACTTGGGTCTGGTGGGAATGGTCCTGGGAATTGACAGGAACAATCTGGGTTGTGATGTGGAGTCTTGGGCTGTCATAGAACAGCTCTGGTCTGTGATGGGAGGATTTTTTTTTTTTTTTTGTAGAGACAGAGTCTCACTTTATCGCCCTCGGTAGAGTGCCGTGGCGTCACACAGCTCGCAGCAACCTCCAACTCCTGGGCTTGGCGATTCTCTTGTCTCAGCCTCCCGAGTAGCTGGGACTACAGGCACCTGCCACAACACCCGGCTATTTTTTTGTTTTGCAGTTCGGCAGAGACTGGGTTTGAACCCGCCACCTTCGGTATATGGGGCCGGCGCCCTACTCGCTGAGCCGCAGGCGCCGCCCTGTGATGGGAGAATTTTGGGCTATGAGGGGCAGTTCTAGATATGATGAGATCAGGCCCCAACAAAGACATTTTGGGCTTTGACTAAATTTGGGGCTGTGACAGAACAGTTCTGGGATTTAATGAGACAGCTTGAGCTGTGATAGGGACAGTCCTTGGCTGAGACAAGGATAGCATTATCCTATGATGGGGTCTCTTCTGAGCTGTGATGTGGGGACAATCTTGGAGTGTGGAGGACAGTGCTGGGTTTTTTTTTTTTTTTTTGCAGTTTTTTTTTTTGGCCAGGGCTGGGTTTGAACCTACCACCTCTGGCATATGGGGCCAGCGCCCTACTCCTTGAGCCACAGGCGCCGCCCACAGTGCTGGGTTTTGGCTTTTTTTTTTTTTTTTTGTAGAGACAGAGTTTCATTTTATTGCCCTCGGTAGAGTGCCATGGTGTCACACAGCTCACAGCAATCTCCAACTCCTGGGCTTAGACGATTCTCTTGTCTCAGCCTCCCGAGTAGCTGGGACTACAGGCACCTGTCACAGCGCCTGGCTATTTTTCTGTTTTTGCAGTTTGGCTGAGGTGGGATTTGAACCCACCTTTGGTATATGGGGGCTGGTGCCCTACACGATGAGCCACAGGTGTCGCCCAACAGTGCTGGGTTTTGATGGTGATACTCATGGGTGGTGTGGAGAGTCCATGATGTTGGAGAACCCTGCACTGTACACCCCCCAGCCATTCCTTATTTCTTATTTCTTTTTTTGCAGTTTTTGGCTGGGGCTGGGTTTGAACCCGCAACCTCCGGCATATGGGGCTGGTGCCCTACTCCTTTGAGCCACAGGTGCTGCCCCATTCCTTATTTCTTAATGCAGCCTCAATCCCCTTATATGCTTTGCTCCAATGGGCCATCTGCCATCTGAGGGTTCTCCTTTGGGCCAAATCCCAATGGCTTGGGGTGTGGGATTGAGGGGGGCCTTCCTTGAGCTGAGGTGAGACCCTTTCCTTTCCACTAAAGAATTGCCCCAGGGGGCTCGGCGCCTGTGGCTCAACCGGCTAAGGCGCCAGCCACGTACACCTGAGCTGGCGGGTTCGAATCCAGCCCGGGCCCACCAAACAACAATGACGGCTGCAACCAGAAAATAGCCGGCGTTGTGGCGGGCGCCTGTAGTCCCAGCTACTTGGGAGGCGGAGGCAGGAGACTCGCTTGAGCCCAGGAATTGGAGGTTGCTGTGAGCTGTGATGCCACGACACTCTATCCAGGGTGACAGCTTGAGGATCTGTATCAAAAAAAAAAAAAAAAAAAAAAAAAAAAGAATTGCCCCAGGGGACGAAAGCAGCTTCTCCCATTGTCACAGGGTCTCCATGGCCAGTGAGGATTTATCATCTCAGGCATTGTGCCCACGGCCTTTTCTCTGCCTTGTGATGTGTGCTGTGTCTTTCTGCTTTTCTTTTCT